>APFE031129497.1:131561-161378 GCA_000404065.3 Pinus taeda
GTCTACCAAAGTTTCTGTGGGGAGAAGCTGCAAATACTGCTGTGTACATTCAAAACCGATGCCCTCATTCCGCTTTGGACTCCAAAACTCCCGAAGAGGTTTTCTCTGGTAAGAAACCTGATGTCTCACATTTTAGAATTTTTGGATGTCCTGTCTATTTTCATGTGCCGAAAGAAAAGAGAAGTAAGCTGGATGCTACTGGGAAGAAAGGAATGTTTGTGGGCTACAGTGAGACTTCTAAGGCATATAGAGTCTATGTACCTGGTCAAAGGGAAGTAGAGATAAGCCATGATGTCACTTTTGACGAAGATGCTTCCCTGAAGAAAGTAGTAGATCTTCCTAGATCTGAAGAAAATCATGGAGAAAGATCTAGAAATCTGGAAGAACCCCAGGATGAGACTATGCCTAATGTTGAAGGGCCAATGGACCCTATTGATCCTTCCCCTTCTCTAGGAAAGAGGCCATCATGGCTCAGGGACACCCTCGAAGATGCTGAGGGGGGACATTCCGAGAAAGCAAGAAGCCGTGTAGATACCAAGGGTATCTAGCTGCCATGAGTACTATTGTACAATCCGAACCTGGATCTTTTGAGGAAGCCATCAAGCATCAAGTCTGGAAGGATGCTATGCATGAAGAATATGAGGCTATTATGAAGAATGATGTCTGGGATGTGGTCCCGAGACCGAAGGACAAATCTGTTGTCACCGCTAAATGGCTCTACAAGATTAAACATGGATCTGATGGGAGTGCTGAAAAGTTTAAGGCAAGATTTGTTGCCCGTGGCTTCTCTCAAAAGGAAGGAATTGACTATGACGATATATTTGCACCTGTGGCACGATATACCACCATCCGATCCATCATAGCCCTTGCTACTACGCAAGGATGGAGTCTTCATCAGATGGATGTCAAGACCGTTTTTCTGCATGGTGCAATAAAGGAAGAAGTGTATGTAGAACAACCTCTGGGATTTGAAGTTCAAGATCTAGACAGTTATGTCTGCAGGTTGAAGAAAGCCCTCTATGGGTTAAAGCAAGCACCCAGAGCTTGGTATGAGAGGATGGATAGTTACTTTATGAAGCTGGGCTTCAATCGAAGCAATGTTGATCCAAACCTTTACTTCAAGGTTGTGGAAGGAAAGCCTCTCATTCTAGTACTGTATGTGGACGACCTCTTCCTGACAGGTGATGACCCTCTCATTCATCAATGTAAGAGGGAGCTTGCTGCTGAGTTCGAGATGAAAGACCTAGGACTGATGCACTATTTCCTAGGCCTGGAGGTCTGGCAGAGACCTGGAGAGATTTTCCTTTCTCAAGGAAAATATATTGTGAAGCTTCTGGAAAGATTTGGGATGGTGGACTGTAAGTCCGTGTCGACACCAATGGAACTCAACTTTAAGAAGTTGAGTGGCAGCGCTGCAGGGCCTATCTTGGCCAATCCTACTGAGTAGCGTCAACTCATAGGAGCTTTGATGTTCTTAGTGAACACCCGTCCGGACATATGTTTTGCAGTGAATACTTTGAGTCAACAGATGGTTGAGCCTCATCATTTTCACTGGGTTGGTGCCAAGAATCTTTTGAGATATCTTCGGGGCACGATAAACCATGGGCTGAGATACACTGCCGGAGTGTGATACTCCGTGGATATACTGATGCCGATTGGGCTGGCAGTGTGGTGGATCGTAAGAGCACATCTGGATGTTGTTTCAATCTTGGTTCTGCTTCGATCTCATGGACGAGCAGGAAGCAGAAGTCGGTGGCTTTGAGCACCGCGGAGGCAGAATACATTGCTGTTAGTATGGCCTTCTGTGAGGCAGTCTGGTTGCTGAAGCTCTTCAGTGAGCTGCTCTATGACAACCAGAGGTGGGATTCGATCCCGTATTTGTCGATTGCTCCAACAGATAGACATCATCTGGGATATGGTAAGTCGATGAGCATGGAGGCTCCATCGCATTAAGATGATGTACAGGCTGATCAAAGCCCCGAGGAAAGATCAAATTTGTGATTTTCCTGAACGACTTGGAGTCGTCAAGAGATCTTTGTAAAAGGGTCTTGCATGTTGCATACATTGAGCTCTGGGAGCTCTGAGGGGCTTGCAGTTATTACTAGAACAACATACGACCACAGGGTGACTCACCTTCCCCTGGTGGTGCGCACTGGAACAAGATGATTCGCTCTCTTGTGGGACAAGATGATTCGCTCTCTTGTGGAACAAGATGATTCGCTCTCTTGTGGGACAAGATGATTCGCTCTCTTGTGGAACAGGATGATTCGCTCTCCTGTGTTGCAGGATGATTAGTTCTCCTGTGAGGCCTGGATTGATGTGTTCTCCATGGCGATTGGGGCAGGATTGATGTGTTCTCTTGTGAGGACAGGATTGATTAGTTCTCCTGTCGAGGCATCCTACCCATGCAGTCTGGGACTCATGGGAAGTACCTCTCATCTTATCAATGAGGAGGGAAATGAGGATAGGGACCATAGTAGTACTATCGATGGACGCGTCGCTGTATCTACCGTACTCCCTATGCTAGGATGACCTCCATTGATCTTGGATCAATGTTACTGATTTGGGACTAGTGGTACGCACTCTGAGACTGACTTCGGGTCAGTGGAGAATGGTATGAGACATTCTCGATACCACTGTGATACTCTGTGATGATCAGAGTGGGATTCGTATGACTGAGAATCCTGTGTTCCACGACCGATCCAAGCATATTGATATCAGGTACCACTTTATCCGGGATATGGTACAGCGAGGCGCCGTAAGGCTCGATCATATAGGAACTGATGAGCAGGTCGCGGATATTCTCACTAATCCCCTGGGGAAGGTCAAGTTCCTAACCTTCCGTAGAATCTTGGTGGTCGTGGAAAGTACCCTATAATGTGGGTCCTGTAGGACGATGAGCTCTGGGAGCTCTGGGGGGCTTTGGGATATTATTGAGCTGGTGTCCCACTCATTTATCTGTGCCCCGTATGCCATCCTCACCCATTGAGTCAGGCTCATGGGAAGTACTCTCATTTTGGGCCAATGCGGTGGGAAAAGCTAGAGACATAGCAAAGACTTATGGCGCATCAGAGATTGCCGTACTCTCTAATCTAGGATGGCATGGTCCAACCACTTGATCGGGATCAAGATTTGTGAAGGTCTGGGACCTCTGGAATGATTATGTCAGTCGGGGAAATGATGTCTTTGTGACTGACCCACTTCTATTCTGAAATAAAGAAGCCAGCAAAGCAAGTTTCGGCGGGATGACTCATGATGTTGATTGCACTAATAGATGGAGTTCTCCCTAGTTGAGAGGGAGTTTTAAATTTGGACAACTAGGTCCAAAATCCATGTTCTGATGATCAGATTAAGAGGCTAATATTTTTGTTGGATTCCTCTTTTAGAGAGGTGTAAAATCCATATAAAAATAGTCTTAATCCGATGAGCAGAACTTATATTTTGAATTTATTATTCTTAATAAATTATATGTGCAAGGTCAGCCAGTTTAGTAATGTAGGCTCACATGCCCAACAGATGTGTCACACACCCTCATTGATGTATATATATACAGGAAAAGTTGGAGAGAATAAGGAGACAATTCAACACACATCTTCCTCTCTCATCTTAGAGAATACGAGCTACCTGGAGGACGAATTCAGCCACACGTGGGACGGAAGAAGAGGACAGACTGTACGGATTTTCTGCTGCTAGGGTTTCTGCTGCTAGGGTTTTGCAGAAAGTTTGACCAGCGTTGACTTTGGTCAACCCGTGGTCCAATCAAGCTGAAAATTTGTGGGAAGTTCGATTTTTGAAGGCCGTACTACCTGGCACAAAAATCGAGGTCAAAGAGTTGACCTTTTTCTGCTGCGTTGACTTTTAGCTTGCTGCCCCTGCGTTGACTTTTCAGGACAGCGTTGACTTTTGCAGAATTGACTTAGGTTGACTCATCTGTTGGTTGGAGGGTTGTTGTGACACATCTGGGCTGGTTGACCAAAAGAGACTTTGCTGTTTGAAGCATCCTGTTGACCGCCGAAACGAACACACACATTTTTCCTGTTTCTGATTTGTCTTCTGTAAGATCTGCTTATATGTTCTATCTGCATTTTTCTTAACTACTTGTATGATTGCTGTGTGAAAAGTGAAATTGCTCTTCGCATAGAACATCTACAAAACTTTACACTTTTACCCTGCCGTTTCACTGTTTACCAAAGATTTATAATTTACTGTTCTTTTACTACAACAAATCATTGAGTTTTACTCATCTTTCTTCATCTGGTAATTGGATATTGATCATTTTTTTGTATATCTCATCTGCGTTTGTATATTTGGCAAAAGTGGGCTTATTAATAAACAAGTGTTTTACCTCATGCTGGAGGTAAAACAAGTTTTCAAAAGTTTGGTACAAGACTTTGCCCGTTGGCATGTCCTTCGTAGATGAAGTGATCACCTGTTCTTTAGCCACTTCCCTGATCTTCTTGTTGTTATTTGCATGTGTCATTAACTTGTCATTTATAACTAAGAGATTAGGTAATCCCTTTTCCTTCAACAACTAAAATTTAGCCATGAACCTGTCAATGGCTAGCTGCATGTTTTGACACTTATCTTCTAAATTCAACATCAAATTCCTCTTGGTGAGGACTCTTCTGACTTCCAAAATTGTACCTGTCCTATCAGGTATCTCAAGCTCTTGCAGTTCATATTTATTCTTGGAGTTGAGGAAGTGGATGATTCTTGCTGCTATGGCATATCTCCAAGTTCTGTTTTAACCCTTTCAATGGCTTCTGTTGCCTACTTTATTAAATCTATCTGCTCAAATATGACCTGGATAGATGGCCAAATATCATTGACAGAGTCAATGATATTGGCCCACAGTTGCTCTTTAGCCTTTCCTATTGGTTCAATCAAGGTCAGTTCCTTTTCTAGGTTCTTTATCCTCTCATTCATCCTTGCAACCTTTTGTTGTTCTTCCTTATGCATGATCTGGGCAAGTTTGAAATCTGTCTCAAGGCTGTTGACTTTCTCTTTCAATTTGTTCATCTCATTGGTTTGAATGGACATTTCTTCCATTGCTTTGACCAGCCTGTTTGCTTCTTCACTTGTGGAGGCCATTGCTGTTGACCCTGTTGCTGATGTAGTCTGTGCAGATGTTGGAAGTGCAGCGGCCATTGGAGCAGTGGGACCTAATGCTGCTGCCAGAGTAGAAGGTACAACTGTAGTCACTGTTGGAATGACAGTTGCAGGAGCATTATCAATGCTAGCTTGTTCAAGCTATCCAACTCCTTCTCCATCTCCTTTAACTGGTCATTGAGTTGCAACACCAAGTCCATCATCTCCTCATGATTGGTCTGGCTTTCAAGGACTTCTTTTGTTTGTGGGTGTTGCAAGTGAGGCAACTTGAGTTGTTTCTTGAGGGCTGCTATGCCCTCATTCTTCTTCTTGATCAGTTTCTCTGTGGCATTCACATCACTTGGGTCATGGCCCAGTTCAATAACCAAGTCCTCCAAGGACTTTATCTTGGTGACTTTAGCCTGTGAAGAGGCTCTCTTCAGCTTGAATTGAGCTGTCACATTGTCTAATGAATCCTGTAACTTATAAGTAGCCATGGCCTTCGCTGTGAGGGTGGAGTAGAGCATTTCTCTAGCCTGCTTGTGAAATTTGATGTGATCAATGGGATGAACATCCCTAGCCAAGACCTCAAAATTGGTCTTCTTGTAGTCTACTGAGGTCTTCGGTTGCTATACAGTGTGTTGTAGGAATGAGACCTGCATTTTTCTTTCCTTGATGTCAAAGGCTGAGATCAATTTGGTTTGGTTTGGTGGTGTGAGCTTGAGGTACTGTGCATATGTTTCTACCTTCAGTCTCTCATTCCTCATTTTGATCTCTTTGAATCTATCTGTGATGTCTTTTTCCTTGTCAGCTGGCCTAAAATAGGAAGAGATCTCCATACTGGGATGTTTATCTACCTATTGTGTGTTGGATGTTGAGGGCTGTTGTGTCTCCTTTGATGCATCTGCTTCTTTGCCTTATTGCCTCAGTGTCAATGATTTCCTTTGATGCAATGTTATCCTCCTGTTCAAAGACATGATTCAGTTTGGGCCTCTTGCTTGGCTCCATCAACTCATCAGTGGTCTCCATGGCAGAGCTAGATGCCTCATCCCTGCTCCTCTTAGGATTCTTCTCCTCATTTACTGGGGTCTGTATGACTAGTGGAATGTTCATTGGCCCTTCTTGTTCTGGAACCTGCAGGAAAGAATTATGATCAAATTGTCTCTCCAAATCAATAAGTGTATTCTCTATGTCCACAACAGTGCTGTCCATGTCAATCAAGGTGTTCTCCACCCACTCATCCTGGTTAGCAAACAGTTCAATGTCAGGCCTTGGGTGGTGAAGGTATGCTGCCAACTTAACCCTGAGTCTGAGCTTGTTTATGACCCCATGAGGGTCATAGTGCAAGATGAAACCATTTTTGAACTTCATTAGTTGAAGTAACTTGTCGGCCTCTAGTCCAGCTCATCTGTTGTTGCAAATAAACGGGCCCATCTGGTTCTTCACTTTGAACTGGGTTTTCTTCCTATAAGCTAGGAAGTTGATCTCATCAGAGTTGATCATTTGCCTAAAGTACTCGAGCAAATATCCTCATTGGGAGGTACTTGGGCAACCTGTAGGGAGCAAGATCACAACCATAAACCCTGATCTCTGTGTGGTTTTGGTACAAGTACCAATCTCCCACCTTGTTCTTGGCTAATTGTAGTACTCTTTTAATCTCTGGGCTGATTCTTGGCTGAGTCTTAGAAGTCAGCATGTTCATAACTGGGTATACAAAAGAGTCTATGAAGTCTTTGTATGAGGTGGAAAACTTGTGGACCAAGCGTGTCCAGTAGATAATTGATCTTTCCTTTCCCATGGTGTTTAATTTCTGGATCTTCAAAGGGAACTTATCTGTCTGATAATACAGGAACATATGAAACAACACTGAAGAGTATTTGAAGACTCTTTCAGTGGGCAATCTAGTGAATTGTTCATGCATTTTGTCTGCAATGAATTGAGTATAATCATACATGACAACAAGAGGCTTGCCTGGAGTGAAAATGGATAAGAAAGCCATGATGACCTCATCCACATACTCATCTGATGTGAATCCTAGGATGCATGAGTGCATGGTGATTATTCTCTTGCCAGTCTCTGAAAAAATAGTGGCAGCATAGGGTGGAATGTCTTTAGGAGTATGGCACTCCTGAATGATGAAATTCTGAAATATTTCTTTGATCTTGGCTGGGTCCAGTGTGATGTGCAGGTCTAATAGGTTTGCAATGGACAAAGGAGTCAGATTAGGACTAGGCTGGATTTGCAGCATCTGGTTGATGGATTCATCTGTGATGGTGAACAATATCTCATGGTTTGGTGCCTCAATAGCCCTATGGCTTGGAACATAACAGGCATGACAAAAATGTACTATGTCTGGGAATGGGTGGACTTCTGCGAATGTATACTTGGGCAAATTGGATTCCTAAAGGTTTATATCATTAGCATGGTTTAGGAACGCCCAACAATGGATTCTTAGAAGGTGGCCTGGGGTGGCTGTGTTTTTAATTTGAAAATCCCTGTCTGCCAGGGCCAAATGGTCAATGTCTAAATGAGGGGTCGTCACTGGTCTGACATTCAAAGAGGTTGGGGCAACCATCTCTGTAAAAAGTTGTGGAAATTGGGCTTATATAGCTATTGGAAGTGAAGTTTTGACAATTATGTAACAGGGGTAGGGTATCAACAGTTTGCAGGTAGGGGTTTTGGTATTTTAGGAGGGGGAATACTCTAAAAAAAGGGAATTCAATTAAATTCATTCAATTATTTCATGAATTTAGTGTACGTTTTTAAATGAGTGGGCCGTTCTGGTTTTCTGCTTAAATACCTGGAATTTATGGTTGGGGCTGTGAACTGGTTTTAAATGGAGGTTTGCAGAGGCTTTTGCGGCTTTCAGGTGTGCTGTGGTGGCGTTTCAGAAGGTATTCGACGGTTGGTAACCGGTCGCAAGAGCTTTGAGGGCGCATGTGTACTTTGGAGGCTTCGTAGTGCAAACAAGCGAAAAAGGGCGAAAATGGGGTGTGAGGGCTTTTAACCGGGAGTGGTTAGAATTGGTGGGGAAATTAAATGAACAATGGCGGTTTTGCTTTATGGTGGGGAAGCGGTATTAGAGAGTATCACACCGCTTATGATGGTCGGGCGGTATTTTGCCGAGAGCACGCGACTTAGCTCGGTGCCGCCACGTAACCCAAGGGGGCCCGAGCAATACCGCCCATATCATGTGCTCCTGGTAAAGGTCGGGTAGTGAGCGGGCTCGATATGGGCGAGGGCCGTTGGATCTGGGGGTGGATGATCCAACGGTCATCGCGTGGCGGAGATGCACGGCAGGAGATGGGGGGGGGATTTAGCGGGGACCATGGTTAATTACGCCCAAGTGTAATTAACCTTTGTATAAATGCAGGTTTTATAAAGCAATGCGGGTTTTGTGGAATATAAAGGGTAAAAGTGAATTTTCGGGATTAATAAAGTAATGCGGGGGGGGGAGGGGGAATAATAGTTAAGATAAGAGGTTTAGTGGGTTTTTCGAGGTTTTTAGGGGAATTAATCAAATGGAAAGTGATTTTTCCAAGGGGAAAAAGGGTTTCACACTAGGGGAAAGGAATTTTTGGGAAGGGAGATGAATTTAGAAGGTAAATTGGCTAGGGAATGTGTGGAACCAAGGGGTAGGAGTCAGATTGAAGGGAAATGGTGTCTTCACAAGCCATGAAGGGGTAAAAGGGAAATTAGTAAGTATATAGTGGGGGGTGAAGTGCAATGGGGGGGAAATTAGGCAAATCAGCTTATGAGCATACTTTTTCTTTCACAATTGCTCCTGCACACTGAAACACATGCTTAAACATGATAGATGTGCTTATGCCTCAAATAGCTTGTATTTCTGCAACCTTTCTTCTACTTACCCTTTTACTTACCCTAACATTTTTTCTTCACTTTGTTGGGTGCACTTAAGCTAGCAAACCTTTTTATTTCCTTTTTCTTTTATGAAACAAACAATCTACTTCTAACCTTGTACCTTCCAAGGGCACAAATTAAATTGATGAGCTTGCTTTATTTCTCTACCTATCTACTAATCTGCCAAGATTAAACTGTTTGGTCAGATTTTTATTCTCTAACTATAAACATGAAATTGAAAGCATGAAGTTGTCAAGATTAAACAGTTTGACTATCATGGGTTGTGGCATGTATGACAAGCTGCACACAGCCATTATTTAAGACAATAAAGTAAAGCGTAGTGGCACTTGGACTTGCACACTTTCATGATCTGTTTTTTGTTTGGGGTTCATATTTTTTTGTTTTTTGTTTTTTTTTATTATCTTTTCTTATTTTTCTTGTCCTTAGATATTTCTTTTAGGACATACCCTCTTTACATTTTTTAATTTTATTATGGAAAACATTTGCAGAAAGCAAAGGTATGTACAATATTACAAGACTTAACCTCAGCCAATTCAAAATTATGAATCCTATCACTATAGGACTCTAACAGGCTCTGCAACACCTTTCTTAGCAAAATCCTTCAATCCATACTCGTCCAACAAGAATAACATCCAAACTTTCTAAACACCAAAGTTCAAGGCGCCATCAAGTCTATCCTGATCTCTCAACCATACTATGGCCATCTTGTCTACTTAGAGAACTCTCCAACACCTTCCCACTAACAGTCTTGTAGTCCTTCACAAGAGGATGTACTTGGGGCTTGAAGGCTGCCCACTTCATTGCTCCTTTAGTCCTTCAAAGTCTGCAAATTCTTGGGCTTCAATATATCTGCCACTGCTAGCACTCTTTTGTCCTTCACAAGACCTGCTCTTTGGCCACAATTAGGCACCTACTAACAGTCCTCCACCTGTACTTAAGATGTCACCTACTCTGTCCCAAATCTGGACAGTCAACCTTACATAACACAAAACTTGGAAGGAGAATTACCAAACCTGAGATGTCAAATCTGCCCACAAGTTCTGGTCCTGTGCTAATACTTATGCCTGCAATCTTGGCACTGGTTAGGGCTACTGTAGTTGCTGCTACAGCCCTCTAAACTTGACCTCAGACAAATCCAAAAATTGCACTGTCCCTTCCTCTTCATTAACCCTACTTGTGCTGATACATGGCCTCTTCAAGACTGCTGTTCAGGCACATCAAGGCACCAGACTAGCCCTAAACTAGATCTTGGTCCCACTAGCAACAACACAGAATCTCGACCCTGTTCCCAAGAGATGAAGCACTTCAAAACAACACCAAACTGCCCAGAATTCGTACTTGCTTTCAGCTAGCTCCTACCCAAACTCAGCTGCCCAAAAGAAGATACCTCAACATGGCCTCCTTCACCTTATGCGAGATGTACTTGTGATGATCTTAAATCTGTTCCACGAGCTCTGATACCATGTAGGAAATCCACGAAATTCTGTGACTGCTAATATGAACAATCTGAAAACTACTTTCTTTCATATAGACACAGAATTTCTCTACTAAATTTTGCAGCGGAATAGGAACAAAAATAAACATCATCACAATACAATAACATAATTTTTTTAGGGAATCCAACTAGGAAAACCCTCTGCTTGATTATTGATAGAAACTGAGCAATAGATCTCTTACAAATACAATTTGTTTCAATCTGAAAACAACCTTGTTTTCTTGCCTTGAACCAGGCTTGAAACCCTTGCAAGATTGTTGATCCCTGCTTCCTAAATTTATGCGCACTCTTGAGCTCTATTTCCTTGTGCTTGAGCTCCTAAATCCTAGCACAATAGGCCTCCTTTTAAATAGGGGCCTCCTTCACCTTATGCAAGATGTACTTGTGCTGAATTTAAATCTCTTCCACAAGCTCTGATACCATGTAGAAAATCCACAAAATTCTGCAACTGCTAATATGAACAATCTGAAAACTACTTTCTTTTCATATAGACACAGGATTTCTCTACTAAATTTTGCAGCGGAATAGGAACAAAAATAAACATCATAACAATAGAATAGCACACTTTTTTTAGGGAATCCAGCTAGGAAAACCCTCTGCTTGATTATTGATAGAAACTGAGCGATAGATCTCTTACAAATACAATTGGTTTCAATCTGAAAGCAACCTTGTTTTCTTGCCTTGAACCAGGCTTGAAACCCTTGCAAGATTGCTGATCCCTGCTTCCTAAATTTATGTGCACTCTTGAGCCCCATTTCCTTGTGCTTGAGCTCCTAAATCCTAGCACAATAGGCCTCCTATTAAATAGGGATTCTCCCTATTTCTGTGTGCACTCTCGAAGGAAATCTGCTCTCTATCAAACTCGCACAAGCCTCAACACACAAGCACCAACCTCTGCTTTCTACTGCCTTGTCTCACCAATTCGTGCTCACAAGACAATGAATCAAATTGTGCCTTCGTTCCTCCTTTTAAAGCAATTCAAATGGCTAAGTTTAGTGATTTCCTAATTAAGGAGTTTGCTTTTGTGATTGATCGAGTTAGCACAATTTAACTAATGCAACTCGTCCTATATCAAATCAAGGACTTGAGACTCAAACACACGTTCTTTTCCTCAATTAACTCACACTAGAAGATTAATAACTCGGCCTTCCACTTTTACATCATTCAATCATAAGTCCTCTTTTGTAGCTGCGAAGGGGTTGGTTACGTATACAGAAGCTGAGTTTATTGCAGATGATGCCGATGATGGAAATAGACTGCATTCTGGTTGGGTAGACATGACCATTGTTGCAAACAAAGCTTATGCCTACCAGACTGAAGAAGTACCATTAGCGTTCCTTGAAGTAATAGCGGAGTAAAGGGTAATTTATTGCAGAGCTCATTAGGCGGATTAATAAGAGAGTTATAGAACGGGCAGATTAGTCTTCTCGCTCTGGAACCTTGTACACAAAATTGTTTATCTAGTGGATGGACGGAGAGTGGAGTGTTGAAGTGGCGTAAACAATTCCAAGGCTAACGTATTGACAAAGCTGGCATCATATTGAACCAAGGATTTAAGCCATGTTATATATGAGCGAGCCAAGAGCTATTGTGTTGAATCTTCTAGGTGGTTAGAGCCAAGATTGTAGGTCACAGGTTTACATTGCACCACAGGTGTAGTGATCTAGGGTAATTTTGCCCTAGGGTTTCCTGTGGCAATAAAACCTCTTTATCTAGTGTAGCATACACTAGTTGTATTTTTTTTTTAAGGGGCAGTACTACTCCTTAATAATCTCAGCATGGCACATATCATTCAATAGATTCAATTTTTTTACTGACAATATGATAAACCCCAGCAGTACAGTAAATCTTAGCAATGCAGCGTATCATTCAGTATAACAAGTTCCAAACACAATCTTACTGTTCACAATATAACTCATCCATAATAACATTCAACACAGTGTTGTAATAGTTCAACAATGTTGATACAACATGGTTCAATAGTTTCAGTACAAATGAACTCCACAAGCTTTAAAATGATTCAAATCCAGCTATTCTGTTCTGCAACTTGAAAACAATTCTACATTATTCAGCACATATCCAACTAGGACTAATAATTTTCAAGCTCTATATACGACTTCCTTCAGACCACTCTAAGCCCCTTTACACTGCACGTAAGCTGCCTTGACAGTGCTCAAACTTATGTCAAACATAGATCAGAACCTCTGTTAATGATCCTTCGAGCTGCTAAAGGTTAGTGTTATCATCTGACGGCAAGTGAAGAAATGAGCGACATCTACTTCAGGTGAAGATTCCATCTCGGATTTGGCATGTATTCCACCTGGATATGTCATTATCTATCGCAAGTTAGCCTCTCACACTTTCTCACGAATGCTCCCTTTTAGTTACATGACCCACACCACCTTCCAAAACACCTGATTTATGGAAATCTACTTCGGGAAACCCTTCACACTAATCATAGAGCAGTAAATGATATTACAGGATCCCACGAGATGATTCCAGGAAGTCTCACTCAACTTGGAAAGGGCTCAGATTATCACCACTTGATACCTCGAGCTGTCACAGGTCCACTTTTGGACTTCGGTTTGTCACAAGATTGGCTACAGAAATTGCAATTTATCCTAGATTGGTTGCTTCTACTTCAGGAAACCCTTCACACCAATCATAGGCCAGTAAATGATATTACAGGATCCCACGAGATGATTCCAGGAAGTCTCACTCAACTTTGAAAGGGCTCAGATTATCACCACTTGATGCCTCGATCTGTCACAGGTCCACTTTTGGACTTCGGTTTGTCACAAGATTGGCTACAGAAATTTGCGATTTATCCTAGATTGGTTGCTTGGCCTTAGGACATGCAATCCGCTTCATACGTTTCTCCCTAGGATATGCGATTTGCTTCAGGACGTCTTGATTTTGCCATAGAGGGAGAAAGAATCGTGATAACAGAACTCAAGAGGATTTTGGGCTGTCCAATAAATGAACCTCCAATAACTCGTCTAGCTTAGCATTAGGTATTGCCTTGCCACAGGTCTGTCCAAAATTAATTCACTGCTTCTTCCAATAATTAAAAACCCTGTTGCCAGAACAAGAAAGCAATAGAAAGAATGAAGGAGAATGACTAGGTAGGGTGGGATCACCTCCATTGAAACTAGTCCAAGAGAGAATGGGGTATTCAACCCTCAGAGCCTCAGGCTCAAAGAAAATCAGAGACAAATGATCCAATCCAAGTCATGCCTCCAGTGCTTCTAAGCCTCTTTTATTATAGATTTCCATGTGGGGGTTTCCTCTTAAAATAATTGAGTGATGTTCACTCCCAAGCACCAATTTTGGGCTTTTTCCCCTTTATCAAGGACTATAGCTTACTGAGACTGATAGGCTATTTCGACCCTTAGGTTAATCCCTTGGGGACATTACATTCCCCTTTTCCCGAAATTGCTTGTCCCCAAGCAATGACAAATCTGGTTGCAGCAAGATTTGTCTTTTCATAAACTCTTCTTCAACCATTGTAACTCTCTTCTTTTGCTAGATAATTAAGCTGCTGCTTCCACTCGTTGCATCATGGTTCGTTAGTGAAATCTATGCATAAGGTGCAGCTGTAGATCTCTAGGAATGGTTCGTTGGTGATGAATCCTCCTTTAAATAGCGAACCTGTTACATGTTGTCCATACTTTGCTACTGGCCCTTCTAAAGGTGACTTTTTCCCATCTTCCTGGTCACTGTCTTTTGTGCGCGGCTGGTTATTCAAAATATTCAGCTTTGTGTGGGAAAACAACCCATCAAACAATATAAATTTAGTGGCAACAATTCCTCTTCAAATCTTGCAACCTTTTGCCTTTGACAAGAGCATTCTGGTAGCCTTCATAGTGTCTATCTGAATTGGAGGTAGACTGTAAATTGTCTCACTGCCATGGTTTAGATCCTTTCTTCCTGGTAACTGCTGTCACCCCAAGAAGCGTTTGTGCTGCTGCATATCCTTTTTCCCACTCCTTGATGTGCCCCTTATAATTAGTGTGACCTGTACCTCTTTTTTTAAACCTTTTGGAAGGATCTATCATTACAACTTGCTCTCCGTCTTGACCCTTGTCAACATTAGCAGTTTGATCTATACATACTGTTGTATAGTTCTTGGGCTGAAGATGAAAACTTTCGGTTGGTTTGTTATGTGTAGTTCTAATGAGCCTCTCTTTGAGGGTAGATTCAAGAACAAAGTCTATCTCATCTTTATAGAAGATAATCTTGTTCTCCACTTTGTACCTATCATCACAAATGAGTCTGTCCAATATTTCACAAGCAAATTTATTCCTGGAGAATTCTACTAAGACATGGGCTCTCCAATCTCTCAAGAATGTGTCATGTTGCATAGTCTCTTCATACCTGACCTCATTGGATTGTAAGATGTGACGTGTAGTTCTACAATCTGACATGCAAGTGGCTTCTCCTTGATTGGGTATAACCTCCATCTACTGAGTTGTGACAATGCAGGGACCACCATTGGTCATGCCTCTTAGAATTACCTTGCTTCCCTTTGGGTCTAGGAATTCCATTTCCATCATTTGGTAGTTCATCCCAATTCTTCTTAGTGAGTACAACCACTGAACTACTTGGTAAGCATATTTTTACAACTACTGAACTACAACCACTAAATTACCAACTCTATCACATAAAAATCATCAGCAAGCGTATATTTACCAAGAGCGACGCTCAACTGTGGAACTACCTGGGTACATGTCATATGATATCCTTCAGCTGCCCTCACTTGGAAGCCCTCAAATTCCTGGATGGGGATGCCTGTCCTTTACTACTATGGCTGCATCAATAAAGTTGTATGTTACTCTGCCGTCTATCAATGTTACGACACACTATCCTTGTATAGTGCCTTTGATTTTGAATGTGTAATATTTAGGTACTCCTGAGAGAGTGGCGATAATACCTCCTTCAATTATTGGAAGTGGTTTCCTCACTGTCTTTGGGGATGGTGCTCCTTCATAGATGCTACGCTCCTTGCTTGGCGGTTTCGCTGTATCACTCTCACTGTCACTATCGGGGAGTACTTCAATGTAGTGAATCTTCCCTTTTCCCAAACATCGGTGACTTGGTTCCCATGGCTCTCAGCAAGTGAACAAAACTTCTTTCTCCTAAGCTCGTTTCGAGTCTCTTCATCTAGCTGATCCTTCTTGTTCTCATTGTCCAAAGATATCTTCTTGACCTTGTCATTTAGAATCACTGGTTGCATGGGTGGAGCCTTCACTTTTGGTGCTGCACCTCCCATATCTAGTGTCTTCTTGATGGCATCTTGAAGGGTTGCGGGATTGAATGCCTTGACCCAGCCTTGTAGGGCTTTGGCTAATGCCTCTGGGAAAAGCATGACTAGTCGTTCTTCAGATATGTCTGTCACCATGACTGTGATTCGCTTGAATTCTGTAATAAACTCTTCGTTTATGTCTGTCACCATGACTGTGATTCGCTTGAATTCTGCAATAAACTCTTTGTGCAATCCGATTTGTTCGAGCTGTGCCAATTCTCTGAAGTATATATTCCAGATTCTTCTGATCAAATCTATCTATCGACCTTTGCGTAAAGTCTACATAAGAAGTGATGTTTGTGTGTCCCAATATAACTAGTCCATGATACCACCAATCATGTGCTTCTCCTTCTAGATGTAGTGTGGCGAGTTGAATAACATTTGTTTCCTGCATGGGTTTAAGTTGGAAATAAGTGTCCAACTTTTGCACCCAAGCCTTGGCTGAGCATTTTGATGACCCATCAAAAGAGGGGATGGGTAACTTCCCTACCTTGCATGCCAAATCCGAATTTCGTTGTTACCTGGGTCTATTCTGATATCTGATGTTGTTATATTCCTGGAAGGTTAGGGCTACTTGAGCGTTCTCTTCTAGTGCTCCATACTCCCGAAAGTATTCATCAAAGAACCTATTTTGCTTTTGCTGCTTCTTGGGTTGTTGTCTGCTGTTGGTTTAAAAATTGGGGAAGTAAGGGTCTAGACTCTAAACTTCTGTTGTTTGCTTGGCTGTGTGTTTGAGGCACATCATTGGAGAAAACAAGGTTATGGTTGTTGCTTCCTTCATAACTAGCCCTACTACCTGTGTTGAACCCATTATTACCAAGATTATTAATGGCTTGGACTATGGCTTGAGCCATCTGTTGTCCCTCCAGTAGCACGTTGGTCATTTGCTGCTGCTGTTGGAGTATTGTATTTAGTAGGATAATAGGATCTTGATCCCCTTGCCCTGTGTGATCTCCCATTGCTGGTTGATGTTTTCTCCTCTTTTTTCTTATAGGCACATCATTGGAGAAAACAAGGTTATGGTTGTTGCTTCCTTCATAACTAGCCCTACTACCTGTGTTCAACCCATTATTACCAAGATTATTAATGGCTTGGACTATGGCTTGAGCCATCTGTTGTCCCTCCAGTAGCACGTTGGTCATTTGCTGCTGCTGTTGGAGTATTGTATTTAGTAGGATAATAGGATCTTGATCCCCTTGCCCTGTGTGATCTCCCATTGCTGGTTGATGTTTTCTCCTCTTTTTTCTTATAGCGATGTTGCTTGTATTCTCTGGAAGCATGCAAAGCTTCTGCATTCACAGTTGGCAGGATTTGTGAGCTCTGATACCACTGTAGTGATCTAGGTTAATTTTGCCCTAGGGTTTCTTGTGGTAATAAAGTTTCTTTCTCTATTCTACCATACAATGGTTGTATTTTTTTTAATGAGCAATAAACTCCTTAATAATCTTAGCAAGGCATGTATCATTCAATAACATCCGTTTTTTTTATTGACAATATGATAAACCCCAACAGTACAGTACATCTTAGTGAAGCAATGTATCATTTAGTGTAACAAGTTCCAAGCACAATCTTATTGTTCACAATATCAATGTTCCATAATAACATTCAACACAATGTTGTAACAGTTCAACAATGCCGATACAACCTGGTTCAATAGTTTTAGTACAAATAAACTCCACAGACTTTAACATGATTCAAATCCAGCTATTCTGTTCCACAACTTGAAACTATTGTACATTATTCAGAACATTTGCAACTATGACTGATAATTTTCAAGCTCTATATACGGCTTCCTTCAGAGCTCTATTAGCCCCTTTACACTGCACGTAAGCTTCCCTGACAGTTCTCGGACTTATGTCAAACGTAGATTAGAACCTCCGTCAATGATCCTTTGAGCTGCTATAGGTTAATGTTATCATTTGATGGCGAGTGGAGAAATGAGTGACTTCTACTTTAGGTGAAGATTCTGTCTCAGATATGGCACGTATTCCACCTTGATACTTTATATTTATAGCGAGTTAGGTCCTCACACTTCCTCATGAACGCTTCCTTTTAGTTACAGGACCCACACCACCTTCTGGAACGTCAGATTTGTGGAAATCAACTCCAGGAAACCCTTCACACCAATTATAGGGCAATAAATGATATCAGAGGACCCCATGAGATGATCCCGAGAAGTATCACTCAACTTTAAAAGGGTTCAAATTATCACCATTAGAAGCGTCGGGCTATCACAGGTATTTCTGGACTTTGTTCTGTCACGAGATTGGCTACAAAAATTGTGATTTATCCCAAAATGGTTGCTTGGCCTCAGGACATGTGATCTGCTTCATATGATTCTCCCTAGGATATGTGATCTGCTTTAGGACGTCTCTATTTTGCCAGAGAGGGAGAAAGAACCGTGATAACTGAACTCAAGAGGATTTCGACCTGTCTAATAAATGAACCTCAGGGAACTCATCCTACTTAGTGTTAGATATTGCCTTGCTGCTCCTTCCAATAATTAAAAACCCTGTTGCTAGAACAAGAAACCAATAGAAATATTGAAGGAGAATGACTAGGTAGGGTGGGATCACCTATACTGAAACTAGTCCTAGAGAGAATGGGGTATTCAACCCTCAAAGAAAATCAGAAACAAATGATCCAATGCAAGTCACGCCTCAAGTGCTTCTAAGCCTCTCCTATTTATAGATTTCCATGAGGGGGTTTCCTCTTAAATTAATTAGTGATGTTCACCCCCAAGCCCCAATTTTTGAGTTTTTCCCCCAGCTACCCCAAAACTTGCCCAACATTAGGTATTTTGGGGTTTTTCCCATTTATTGAGGACTATAGCCTACGGGCCTCGGGGATTGATAGGACATATCAATAGGATCGATAATGTACATATTGGACATATCAATTTAAGGAATAGACCTAATGTTGGAGGTGACAGTGTGATGAGTTTATGTTTTCTAAGACCAACGTTGAGACAAGTAGATGCAGATCATAGGGCAGACCTGTGGCATATTGGTTTGTTCTTGTGGAAGCAGTTAAAGAACTAGAGTTGCAGTGACATCAATATTGTGAATGAATGCAAGCAATGAGTGTTCACTGACATAGTTGAAGTGGAAGTGTCTTGGTAGTGATTTGTTGAAGAGCACTGAGCATTGTTGTATTGGGTCACTATCCTTGGTACGAGAGCCCAATAGTTTTTGTTTTGTCTTTTATTTTAAAGGGTGGCAGGGTGGTGCTAATCAAGGAAGTTGTAGCTTCCTTTAGGAGGTTGTCGCCTCCTTCTAGTGGACGCTGGTAAACTAGGGATTGTAGCTCCTTCCAGTAGTGGCTGGTAAATAATTAGGGGTTGTAGCCCTTCCAGTTGAAATTGGTAAATTGGAAGTTGTAGCTTCCTTTGCAA
The DNA here is from genome assembly GCA_000404065.3 of Pinus taeda. NCBI lineage: Eukaryota > Viridiplantae > Streptophyta > Pinopsida > Pinales > Pinaceae > Pinus > Pinus taeda. The sequence goes on from APFE031129497.1 coordinate 150,726, forward strand.
CATAAATAAATTGTTCATATAATTCTTGTGTAATTTTGATGTGATGTGAATGGTTAATGTTATGGGATATATCAATTGTTTAAAAGTCATGAATTACTGATTCCCCCCCCCCCCCCAGTATTTCCAACAATTGGTATCAGAGCTAGTGCCTTCATCATAATCTGGAAGGAAGATTTTGGAACAAGATGGAAAAAGGCAAAAAGGCTAGCCTCCAAATGCTCCAAGGAAAAGGAAGTCTCCTTTGTTGTTATGATTCCATGACATTCTAAAGCCACTAAAAATGAAGTATTTCAAGTTGATCCAGTCTCCTTATCTTACCCACATCTCTTGTTTGATAGAAGCTAATCAAGTATGATAGATCCATACAAAGAAACCTATGAAGGGAAAGCCATAGTAGTTTTTAAAGGACAATTGATATTTGCTCTAGAAGAAATTGAACACTTACAAATTGACGCAGAAGAAACAAATAAAAGAGAAGAGATTTTGATAAGGTGTATAAAAGAAAAAATTGAGGACTTGAACAAGCTACAAGAAAAATTTGATCAACAAGAAAGAAGACTTAAAGAAGAAATTATCTACTTGAAGACCCAACTTGAAGAAGCAAGAAGAATCAAAGAAGTAATTAAATGCGAGCTAAAGAAGAAGGAAGAAGATTGTGAGAAGCGTGAAGAAGTCATATTATTAAGAGTTGAAGTCAACAAGCTCAATAAAAGGTTGAAAAACTTGCAAGGGCTAGATAACATTGTTAGCTACAACAAATCAAGTCCAGGTGAACTGTTAATTTTAGGTATGTTCTATGCTTAGAGCAATTTATTTCAATTTTCACGGTTAGCTCGATATCTTTTCTAGATTAGCAATCACATCAACATTAAAGTAAACTGTAGATAGAACATAAACATAAATCGCAAAAGACAAGCCGAGACAAGAGGGCACAAGATGTGGCGCTAGCCAGGGACAAACCCCAATGTGGGGAAACCCTTGATCAATTCTTCTTATATGTTCTTCAATAGTTTAGCAGAGAGAGAGAGAGAGAGAGAATACATTTACAATAGAAGTAAAGACTTTGACTTATCTAAATAAGAGCATAGGTCATCTCTAAGAAGATGATACATGTGATAGCTGAACTCAGTTGAACACATGCTGCTTCAACTGATTTTCCAAGGTGATTCCTTCACCTATCATTGTGTTGCATCTTGTCATCATGCTGCACCTCACCGTGCTGCACCCATCATCACTATGCTGGACCTCATGACCACGCTGCACACATCATACTGCAGCACCTTATGCTGCCATTGCTGTCCCATGTGCCATTGTTGCACCATGCTGCCAAAGCTGTCCCATATGCCATTGCTGCACCATGCTACCACAACTGTCCCATGTGCCATTGCTGCACCATGCTGCCACAACTGTCCCATGTGCCTTTGTTGCACCATGCTACCACGACTATCTTATGTGTCATTGCTGTACCATTGTTAGTGACATTGCCATTCCATGTTTGCCATACTGTTGTCCATTGTTAGTCATCCATTGTTGCTCCTATGATTGCTTGCTATCCCACTCTTTGCAGCACCATGCTCCATTGCCTAGCTGTACCATTTATCTAGCTGCCAACATACCATACAAATGCTGCTTCAAATATGCATGTACTAGCTCACAATTTTGAGGTTTGTTTGGTTGCAGCAAACTAGGTCTGGTTAGGGCACACAACAGTCCTTAACTAGCCTTCCTTTGTATCCAAAAACACTCCCAAGAAATGCGACTGCCCTACTTTGAGGGGCTGAGGGTGGCTGCTTCAATTTTGGGCTGCCCTAGCCCTTGTCTACCCTTCGGTCTGCCTGTAATTTACAGCGGCACCCTACAACAAGACTGTATAGGGCTGCGGCTGCCTTTCCATGGATCTACACCCCTCCAAAGTGCCCTCAAACCTGTCCTATTGTTGCGGCTCTTCCAACAAGGGAACTCGACCCTCCTTCACCCTGAAACAGGCCCTAAACCAACAACGTTTATCCCTTAAGGGTTTGGCCTAGTACACCGCATACTCGACCTCCATTAGGGCAACTCAGACCCCGAAACAATCCTCCAATTCCATGCCGTTCCAGCCTCCTTATGCTGTGGCTAGGGCATATTATAACCCTCCTTGACTGTGGCTAGCTACAACTCGTTTAGGGCCTCCTCTATAGCGTTATTTCTCCATCCTAGGACTGCAACTAGGCTTCTTTAGGCAGTGTATAGAAGTAGGGTCTCTTATCTTGAATTGTTGCTAGGTCATCCTTCGTAGAACTGCGTTAGGGCATCCTCCTTAGGACTGTGTCTTAGGGCTACTTCCTCCTAGATTTCTCTCACACTAAAACCCAAGACAAGTGGAGAGAAGTCAAGAGAAAAGTGTGTGTAGAAATGAATATCAAGTCACCTCCTTTTATACTAAAACGTTGAGCACATGAGGGGTTATTTGGTTGCTGGCCGACCTTGACAAATTGTCCCATAACACAAATAAATTCATATCTCCATGAATACTTATTGGAATCGGATGATCTTTAGATCAATCCTACACCTCTCGATGAGAGGGATCTAAGAAAAATATTAGCTTCCATAAATAAGATGACCCACATGGAGTTTGGCCCTGGTTGCCAATTCTAACACTCCCTCTCAACTAGGGAGAACTCCATTCGTTGATCCATCTGCCAGACTATACTATCTCTGCCAATAGTGCCCTGCACTACTATGCTCTGCTCTGCCCTGCTTTGTTCTGCCTGCTCTACTTTGTTGAAGAAGAATTGATCGAGAATGTCTCATACCATTCTCTACTGACCCGAAGTCAGTTCCATATGAAGAGAGTGTGTCATACCACTCTTACTGATCCCAGATCAATTCCAAAAGAGAGTGAGTTATGTCACTCTTACTGACCCGAAGTCAATTCCAATTTATCCTAGATTAATATCAAAAGAGAGTGTCTCAAACCACTCATACTGATCCCAGATCAATGGAGGTCATCCTAGCATAGGGAGTACGGTAGATACAATGATTCCATCGATAGTACTGCTATGGTCTCTAACCCCATTTCCCTGCTCATTGGCCAGATGAGAGGTACTTCCCATGAGTCCTAGATTGCATGGGTAGGATGCCTCAACAGGAGAACCACTCATCTTGTCCCTAAGTCGCCACGGGGTATCACAGGGGAATGTTGAGCCATTCACCCTGTACACAGCACACCATTAGGGGAGGGTGAGTCGCCCTATGGTCGCTTGTTGCTCCAAGAAGTACCCCAAGCCCCCCGGAGCTCCCAGAGCTCAATGCATGCATCATGTAGGACCCTCATAAGAGAGTCTTTCAACGACTCCAAGTCGTTCGGGAAAGTCACAAATTTGACCTTTCCCCGGGGCTTCGACAGAATCTCTGTGACCTGTACATTAGTCTCAATGCGATGGAGCGTCTTTGCTCATCGACGTACCATATCCCAGATAAGGTAGTATCTGATGTCTATATGCTAGAGCAATCATAGAATACGAGATTCCTCAACAATCGAATCCCCCCCTGGTTGACACAAAAGATCACGGTGGTATCCATCATGTGTACAAATAGCTCATTAAAGAGCTTCCGCAACCAGCCAACTTCACACGAGGTCATACTCGTAGCTATGTATTTGGTCTCAACGGTGCTTATAGCAATCGACTTCTGCTTCCTGCTCATCCAGGATATCGAAGCAGAACCTAAAGAGAAACGACACTCAGAAGTGCTCTTGCGATCCTCCACACTGCCTGCCCAGTCAGCATTCAAATAATCATGCAACTTCTCATTTCTGACAGTGTATCTCAATCCATGAGAGATTGTGCCCCGAAGATATCTCAGAAGATTCTTGGCACAAATCCAGTGAGGCTCAACCAAATATGAGCCCAACAAGCTAACTACAAAACATATATCCGGTTGGAAGTTCACCAAGAACATCAATGCGAATGAGTTTATGAAACTTAGAGGCATTTCCCAAATCAGGTCTGGCATCACTACCACATAACTTCTGAAAGTTAACCTCCATCCAGGTAGTCACGGGCTTGCAGTTCACCATTCCAAATTCAGAATCCAACTCCCTCTTACTTTTGAAATGAAAGGGTTTGCGCCTTTCAGAGAGAGGTCGTCCTTAGAAGGTGCCGGTATGAGAGGTCTATGAATCTCAACTTCATTAGATAGCTACCAATCCTCTCATATTATGCTCGGGGTGTTTTGCGTCAAGCCATAGAGGGCTTTCTTCCACTTGCATACATGAGATTCCTGATCATGAATCTCAAATTCCACGGGTTGTTCCAAACCTGTGGACCTGTTACATGAGGGGAATGGTCCCCTTATAAGATTTTCCTTTGGTACATCTCAGACATGCTCTTTTTGAATTCAGGTATCCATGTCACCATCTGACTCACATCGGGTAGGGCCCCATAATAAGTAGACCTCTGGTGCTATAGATGAGATGTGACAACTGGCATGGTCCCCAATGGACCATCCTGCAACTTGATACAAATTGCCAACCCTGAACCCTTGAGTAAAAACATCTTTGAAGATTCTATTTTCAAACACGTTCCTTTCCATCGATGAATGCCACCTAGAAACCTTTGATTTCCATTGCTGAAATGGACACCAGGTCCTTCTTGAGATCAGGTACATAAAGAACTTCTTTTAAATGAATAGTGTTACCTCTTTCAATTGAGGGGTAACATTCCCTACACCCTTTCCGGGATGGGTGGCATCGTCTCCAAGAATAATCTCCACGATTGTCTCCTTCTCTATCAAATTAGAGAGAGCTTCCTTCTATCCAATGAAGTGCCTTGAAGCACTACTATCAATAAGCCAGATTCCCAAAGAGTCTGGAAGAGTAGTGGAGAGGGTCAATATAAGATAATACTTTTTTAGCTTATCAGAAACAACATTTGATTCTTCATACCTGGGGTTCCTTGTTTTCTTTGAAGAGTTGGCTATATCCTTGATGACCTGCATTACCTGTCATTCCTTCGACATTGAAAATGTCCCTGGAATGATTGTTATTATCATCAAGTGATGTGTCCTTGCCACTCGGACACTCCGCATAATGGCTGAACTTATTACAAACAAGGCATCTGCCTTTCTTTCCACCCTTAGACCTGGACTTCCCATTGAAGTGATCTTTAGCTAGGCCATCAGAAGCTTTCCCTGCGCCATTTTGATAATGTTCTCTGCTTCGAATTCACCCTTGGTGAATTTGAAGAGGGATGAGGAATCCATTGATCCTTTTGTCCTTTCCCAACTGTCTTTGGTGATTGCTCTTTCACTCTTGCTTGGGCTTTGTCTTCACCTCAGCTTTGATACCATGTTAATTTTAGGTATGTTCTATGCTTAGAGCAATTTATTTCAAGTTTCACAGTTAGCTCAATATCTTTTCCAGATTAGCAATCACATCAACATTAAGTAAACTGCAAATAGAACATAAACATAAATCGCAGAAGACAAGAGGACACAAGATGTGGCGCTAGCTAGGGACAAACCCCAATGTGAGGAAACCCTTGATCAATTCTTCTTATATGTTCTTCAATAGTTCAGCAGAGAGAGAGAGAGAGAGGTAGTATATTTACAACAGAAGTCAACACTTTGACTTATCTAAATAAGAGCAAGATCATCTCTAAGAAGATGATACATGTGATAGTTGGACTCAGTTGAAGACATGCTGCTTCAACTGATTCTCCAAGGTGACTCCTTCACCTATCATTGTGTTGCATCTCGTCATCATGCTGCACCTCACTGTGCTGCACCATGCTGCACCCATCATCACTATGCTGGACCTCATGACCATGCTGCACACATCATACTGTTGCACCTTATGCTGCCACTGCTGTCCCATGTGCCATTGTTGCACCATGTTGCCATAGTTGTCCCATGTGCCATTGCTGCACCATGCTACCACAACTGTCCCATGTGTCATTGCTGCACCATGCTGCCACAACTATCCCATGTGCCATTGCTGCACCATGCTACCACAACTATCCCATGTGCCATTGCTGCACGATGCTACCACAACTGTCCTATGTGTCATTGTTGTACCATTGTTAGTGACATTGCCATTCCATGTTTGCCATACTGTTGTCCCATTGTTAGTCATCCATTGCTGCTCCTATGATTGCTTGCTGTCCCACTGTTTGCAGCGCCATGCTCCATTGCCTAGCTGTACCATTTATCTCGCTGCCAACATACCATACAAATGCTGCTTCAAATATGCATGTACTAGCTCACAGTTTTGAGGTTTGTTTGGTTGCATCAAACTAGGTTTGGTTAGGGTACACAATAGTCCTTAACTAGCCTTCCTTTGTGTCCAAAAACACTCCCAAGAAATGCAACTGCCCTTCTTTGAGGGGCCGAGGGTGGCTGCTTCAATTCTGGGCTGCCCTAGCCCTTGTCTACCCTTCGGCCGGCCTGTAATTTACAACGGCACTCTACAATAAGACTGTGTAGGGCTGCGGCTGCCTTAACATGGATTTGCACCCCTCCAAAGTGCCCTCAAACCTGTCGTATTGTTGCGGTTCTTCCAGTAAGGGAACTTGACCCTCCTTCACCTTGAAACAGGCCCTAAACCAACAACGTTTATCCCTTAAGGGTTTGGCCTAGTACACCGCATACTTGACCTCCATTAGGGCAACTCGGACCTCGAAACAATCCTCCTATTCCACGTTGTTCTAGCCTCCTTATGCTGCGGTTAGGGCATATTATAACCCTCCTTGACTGCAACTAGGTACAACTTGTTTAGGGCCTCGTCTATAGCGTTATTTCTGCATCCTAGGACTGCGGCTAGGCTCCTTTAGGCAATGTATAGAAGTAGGGTCTCTTCTCTTGAATTGCTACTAGATCATCCTTAGAATTGCGGCAGGGCATCCTCCTTAGGAGTGTGTCTTAGGGCTACTTCCTCCTAGATTTCTGTCACACTAAAACCCAAGACAAGTGGAGAGAAATCAAAGAGAAGTGCGTGTGTAGAAATGACTATCAAGTTACCTCCTTTTATACTAAAACGTTGAGCACACGAGGGGGTTATTTGGTTGCTGGCCGACCTTGACAAATTGTCCCATAACACAAATAAATTCATACCTCCATGAATACTTATCGGAATTGGATGATCTTTAGATCAATCCTACAGCTCTCGATGAGAGGGATTCAAGAAAAATATTAGCTGCTATAAATAAGATGACCCACATGGAGTTTGGCCTTAGTTGCCAATTTTAACATGAACCTTCATGCAAGGAAGATGCAAGCATCAAATTCGCAAAGGTGAAATAAATTTGAAGAAAAACTTGAAAGCGTAATTTTTTTCCTCAAAAGGCCAAATGAGAACCATAAGAAGCATGAAGTTGCCAATCTAAGAAGTTATGTTAATGTTCTCAAGAAAAGACCTTACCAAGAAGAGTAGCAGAAGCATATACCTCCTCCAAGACAAAGCATTTTCAGAAGATTATCATGGCAATCCAACTCATCAAGGTACTCAAGTATATCTCTTGGTTATGTTATTCATGTACAAATTTTGGGCATGAGGCTAGGGATTGTGAAGCTCATAGCAGGCTTAACTAGAAAGGATATCATCAAAACCCTAGAAGCGTGTTTACAGGCAGAACAGTTAGAACCCCTAATGGATTCTCTAGCAAAAGGTACACAACAATTGCTCCATCATTCAGGTACAACACAAAATGCTTTAAATGCCATAACTTTGGACATATTGCATGAGATTGCAGATGTGACATGAAGTGGACTCCTAAGCAGATTAGGGAAGAAAGCAAACCCACCGGGGTTTGGAGAAGAAAACATGTCAAGCAAGAAGAAGAAATATTGTTAGGTGGAGCAACCCCACAAAAGTAAGTCGACCTTTACCATTGATGTCAAAGGGGGAGACTAAAGGAAGTGCAACAGGGAGACAAAGGAAGTGAAGCATGGAAATAGGGCGGGCATGACAACAAGTGGAGCATGGAGATAAGGGGAGCATGAGTATTAACATCAATGATAAAGGGGGGGATTGTTGGAATAAAGTTGTCATTGATGTCAAAGGGTGAATGGGCCATTGATGAAGTATTCCTAAGATGCTCCTATATTTGCTGGTCGATATTCATGCAAGTTATCCAAAGACTTGTCTGTGAAAATGCCAAATATATAACACCCCAAAGGTCCTCATTTCATGTGTGTTAAATATTATTGATATTGGATTTTGTTGTTGGGCAAAGGAGGCTTTACAAAGAGGTTTGATTCTGAGTGACCTTGCAATAACTTTATTTAATGAAATAAGTAAATGTTATGATGACCAACCATATCAAATCTATTAGAAGTTTGGTATGGTACTGTGTTGACAAGATTTTGTGGAACCATGTGTTCCAATCTATGCTAACATTGATTAGCCACCAACCAGTGGAGTTCTGGAACGATTACTTGTGAAGGACGACCCCAATCATTAATATAAGACATTTCGGCTACATGTTGAATTGCTGGTCGGCCCCAAAAATATTCTACGCCTGGGCGTGTATAAATAAACATTTGAATTTGTTATTTTACATCACTTGATTATTAGTCTTCTATTGCAACTACGAAGGAGTTAGTTATGTATACAAAAGCCGAGTTTATTGCAGATGATGCCGATGATGTGAATAGACTGCATTTTGGTTGGTTAGACTTGACCATTGTTGCAAACAAAACTTATGTCTAAGCTCACTTCCCTACCAGATTAAAGAAGCACCACTCACATTCCTTGAAGTAATAGCAGAGTAAAGGGTAACTTGTTGTAGAGCTCATTGGGCAGATTAATAAGAGAGTTATAGAACGAGCATATAAGGCTTTTGCCTCTAGAACCTCATACATGAAATTGTTTATCTAGTGGATGGAGAGTGAAGTGTTGAAGTGGCGCAAATAATTCCAAGAATAACGTATTAGCAGAGCTGGCATCATATTGAACCAAGGATTTAAGCCATGTTATATTTAAGCGAGCCAAGAGCTATTGTGTCGAATCTTCTGGGTGGTAAGAGTTAAGATTGTAGATTACAGGTTTACATTGCACCACAGGTCGCGCCATATATTCGAACAGAGAAAAAGTCACATCACATGTTATGCAATTTGCCATGAGATTATCAACTTAGATCACATGGATTCTGGACCGGTCATACATAGTGTTGCAAAAGTTCTAGTTATTTTTCTTTTGTGTAGGTTCTGGCTTAGGTGGTCTAAGATTGAAGTCAGTTTATTGATCTAACCTAAGTTTCTGAGATAGAGATATGAGGCAGAATCCGAGGTTCTTATTCTGAGGGTTACCTTGAGGTAGCTTGTTGGATTGTTTGAGGAGCTATGTTGAGATTGGAAGGTAGCGTTACAGTAGGATACTAAGTTGCACGAAACGGGGAAACGGGGAAGCGAAACGAAACGCGGAAGCGAAACGAAACGCGACCTCCCCAAATTTTGGAAACGGGGAAACGCGCATATATATATATAATATATATATATATATAAAATATATATATATATTTATATATATAATAGATATATAACATTTAAAAATTATTAATATATATATGTGCAGTCATAAAGCATTAATGAATTATGATACATTTACTTAAACATTTTAACATTAAGATTAAATTTACATCACAATGATCACATTTACTCATGAGTCATCACATAATGAAAATAAAAATATAGGAAATGGAAAATCCAAAATCAGCTTTTATTTATATTAGTATATGAGGCTGCAAGTACAATAAAGACTATAAGGCTGCAAGAACTATAGAGACAAGTCACAAAAGACTAATCCTCATCATAACAATCCTCATCAAAAATAGAAGCAGCAGAATGCTCAACAGTGGATGGTGGTGCTGAAGAAGATGATGCACCAATTCCACTTCCAGAATCGTCCTCAATATTCAAGGCAGCAAGAGAGAGATCCAAATCAGGATTTTCTGCATCCACATCCCATTCTTTAGAAGGACCACTGTTGTATTCTGGACCCCTACGAGATGTAAGGCGAAGGTTGGAGTGCACATAAACAAAATCCTCTGCTTTCTGTGAGCCCAACCTATTGCGCTTCACAGAATGAATAAAACCATAAGTGCTCCAATTCCTTTCTGCTGATGAAGAGCTTGCCACTTGTGAAAGAATACGAATGGCAAGGCTTTGCAAATGTACCCATTTGCTCCATGAAAAATCCACCACCTAACTGGATTCATGGTGCTTCTCTCCTCCAAAGCTGACATATCTGCATAATCATCTATTCGTGCAGCAAAACTGGCAAATTCCTCCTTTACCTCCCTATGTAGATGAGAAGGAAACATTCTCATTAGTGCCTTTTTCACCCCAGTAGCCACCTCTCTATCCTTATGGGGTGCCTTCCTCTTCTCTTGCTGCTGAAATCTCTTTCTCTCGCTGCTGAAATCTACTTTGCTCACTGCTCAAAACACCAGCTACTGAAACAACTGCCAATCTCCAAGAGAAACTCCTTGCTGAATAGTGTGATGAGAGAATGAGAGACACTGCTCTTTTATAACTTTAGAAATGGTTTCTAGAACAGCTTAGAAACCCTAAAAAAATTTAAAAACTAATTAGAAATTTTATTTTTTTAAAAAACAAGTCATTTTTTTGGGGAAACGGGGCCCGTACGGCCTGGAAACGCGTTTCCGGCCGTAC
>APFE031129497.1:163901-195932 GCA_000404065.3 Pinus taeda
CGTACGGACGGAAACGCGTTTCCACGCCGTACAGTACGGGGAAACTCGTTTCCGTTTCGTTTCCCCAGGGAAACGACCCCTAGACCCACGTTTCCTGCAACTTAGGTAGGATACATATTGGAGATATCAATTAAGGAGTCTTGATGTTGGAGGTGACATTGTGATGAGTCTATGTTTTCTAAGATTAAAGTTGAGACCAGGGTTGCGGGGGAGCGCCCCCCTGAATCCACTTCGGTGGGAGCGCATCAGGAGCGAATTTCGGGAGTGCGGTCCCTAATTTTTTTCGCTCTCTGCCACTTTAGGAGTGATAAAGAGAGCTATTGAAGATTGGAAACAAGAATTTGGCCCTAGTGTTGATATGCAATTCATGGTAATCTTTCATTGTCAACCTTTTACTTAAATTTTTAACATTACCATGAAATGACTCAGGAGGTTTGAGAGTGGTTTTGACCTCATTGGATTTCATACACAAAAAGTGGAATTTTAGATCTCACCCAAAATCCAGCAGAGTTATCATTTTTTTTAGGATTTCAGGATTGGGGGGATTGCAATGTTTCCATTGGATTTTGTCATGTAGTAGGGTATGGAACTTGTATTTAATAAAGAGCACCAAACCCTCTATGCGGGGGAGACTCCCAATAATCAAGAACACCTAGGGTATTAGGGTATGGAACTTGTGTTTAATAAGGAACACCAAATTTGTTCGACTATGCAGGAGGAGACTCTCAATAAAGCACGAGACAAGAAATTAGAAATTTCTCTTGGCAAAAGGGTCAAACAATAGATAATAGATTTACTTGCCTTTTCTAGTTTCTAGTATTTTTTATAACTATTGACTCTTTCATATTTATTATGGTATATTTTGTAAACAATATATGACAATTTAAGTTTGAAGTTTGAAGTTGGCATTTATAACTCATTGGTAATGAATAATGAATATGATGCTTCGTGAAAGTTGAAAGTCGAAACATTTCATTTCATGTTAGATATTCTTTGTTATCGTTTGGTTACTTGGTAATGGTAATGGTTACAAGTACAAGTTACAACTTTTGTGATCAATGATGATAAATGTTACATTCTGAATTTTGAAAGCTTGAAACTTTAAGACTGCTGGATCATGAGACTCGACATGTTGTATGCGACTAACTTGTGGACGTGGTTGATGGAGATTATATCTTCTAGATGATTGATGTTATATGGTTCAATCCATATTTTTATGCTTTTTATATCTAATTCATCATTCTACATGCTTTTGTTGACATATATGCATCAAAATATATAAAAATATATATTATATAAAAATTTGCTCCCAAACTGGGAGCTTTTGAAAATGTCGCTCCCCGCTCCCGCTTCCACTCCCGCTTCCACTCTCGCTCCCCGCCCACTCCCTGCTTCCGCTCCCACTCCAAAGTAACCTTGGTTGAGACAACTAGAAGCAGGTCATAGGGCAGACCTGTGGCACATTGGTTTGTGCCTGTGGAAGCAGTTTAAGAACAAGAGTCGCAGTGAGAGCAGTATTGTGAATGAATGCAAGCAGTGAGTGTTCAATGAAATAGTTTCTGTGGAAGTGTCCTGATAGTGATTTGTTGAAGAGGACTGAACATTGTTGTATTGGGTCACTATCCTTGGTATGGGAGCCCAATAGTGTTTGTTTTATCTTTTATTCTAAAGGGTGACAGGGTGGTGCTAGGCAAGGAAGTTGTAGCTTCTTTTAGGAGGTTGTCGCTTCCTTCCAGTGGATGCTAGTAAACTAGGGGTTGTAGCTCCTTCCAGTAGTGGCTGGTAAATAATTAGGGGTTGTAGCCCTTCCAATTGTAACTGTTAAATTGGAAGTTGTAGCTTCTTTTGTCATATAAATAAATTGTTCATATAATTCTTGTGTACTTTTGATGTGATGTGAATGGTTAATGCTCTTAGATCTATACATTGTTTAAAAGTCATGAAAAACTGATTCACCCCCCTCAGTATTTCTAACACTATATAGTTTTGTATGTTACAAATCAATTGAGAAGAAATTCATCTGAATCAACTTCTGTATAGAAGGGTTCAATTCAGATGAATTCTGCTACTAATGCGCACACACATGAATGCATAGTGATGTTCTTAATTTATGATGTAATCTTTTTAGCTCTGTGTTCTATATGAAACAGTTTATTTTCTAATTATTGCATTGCTTGGTATACTTAGGTGGTTGAAGTCTCAACATCGAAGACTGGAAAGCATGGCCATGCAAAATGCCATTTTGTAGGCATTGATATATTTACTGCAAAAAAGCTTGAAGATATTGTTCCTTCTTCTCATAACTGTGATGTAAGAAAAGAGTTCAATCATTTCTTGCTTGCATCAGTTTTCCTGCATTTGTATCAATTTACAATAACTTACAATTATTGTTTAAATTGACAGGTTCCAGAGGTTGTTCGCACTGATTACCAACTCATTGACATTTCAGAGGATGGATTTGTACGTGATTTGTTAAGAAACCATGCATTTGAATGAGCTTTACAGGCAATGATTGTATTTATGTTTGGCTTCTTGATAATTGTTTTAATTTTGTTTTGGTTACAGGTGAGCCTGCTTACAGATAATGGGGACACCAAGGATGACCTACGCCTTCCAACCGATGAGCAGATTGTTTCTCAGGTGATTGCTAAGATGATTTGTTAGTTTTATCAGTAAGCTTTTTACCCTGTCAACTGAGGTTTCTTTTCCATTTCCAGTGATTTCATATGTAGTATGGAAAATTTTGCAGCATCAAAGAAGAAAAAAATGTTGCTTTCTTTGTCCACATTTTTAACTTGGCTGGATAAACAATCATCTTCTTTACTATTGTAGATGGTTGACCAACATGCGTAAAGCTGATAAAAGTGAAAATTTAACTTGATCCGTTCATCAACACATCATGATCATTCTCGTCATATCTGCCTTGGTTTTTCCAACTGATTAAAGTGCACAGAAGGATGGTGGAGTAAATGAGGAAAACAAGGGTGGCGGATGTGCAGAATCTGACCTGAACATATGCATACCGTTTCTAACTTTCTAATGTGCTTTTCTTGAATTTTTGTATTTTTTAATCCCTTCTTTCTGGATGGATGATTTTGATTGTTTTTGTTGGTCCAAGTTTTTTGTTTTGTTTTTTTTGTTTTTTAACTTAAGTTTTTTTACCTGAACATGGTTAGTATGGTTTCATATAGCATTATATGCTGATAGTGGGTTTGTTATTTATTTTTTCAGATTAAGGATGGTTTTGCAGAAGGAAAGGATTTGATTGTGACTGTGATGTCTGCTATGGGGGAGGAACAGATATGTGCTCTCAAAGACATTGGACCCAAATAATCTGGAGGGAATGTTAGCAAGGAAATTGTTTTTATACTCACTGTTTTCTCGTGATATAGTCCTTTTCTCTTGAAAGCAACAAAACTTTAATCTGGAAGATGCAAGCTGTACAGGAAATGGGTAGGCGATATTCAAAGCAATATTATCAGGTTATGATCCTTTTGCTATCTTAATAAACACTTCATGACAATGTGTTTTCGACTTTGGACTTTCTAGTTGATGCTAGAGAGAGACTGGAAGCTATGGGCTTCATTATATCATAGAGGAATATTTGGTAAAACTGTAAGTTAACGTTATATTGCCACTATCACACATTTCGATTATGTGTTGCATATGTATAAAGGTATGTCTTTAAGAACTGCTTGTTTGATTAGTTCGACACTCATAATAGAATATTTATAATAAATTTGCATTTTCTCATTTTGTTGGTTGATGCCATCTACATTCCCTGTTTTGCTTCATAACATTGTAATCATTTTTCCCTGATAGGCACACGCTTTGTCGCTTATGATATGTGGTTTTCTGTTTTAATTTTATTTCAAATTTAGATTTTTGAAGTTAAATGTAGTTCACCGTGTTTATCAAGGGATAAAATTTGAGGACACAATGATCCTACAGTCTTAGTTTGTAGGATGCTGTCAAACTTGCCACAAGCATATTCTTTTTCAATTTTCAAACAGGCCACTTGTCCTACGGGTCAGAGGACTAGGGATAGATGTAGTGTTGATTATTATAAATTCAGTTGGTGTGTGAGAACTTTGCATGCCTTTCTAATTTTCATCTGAATGTGCTGTTTCCAAAGATTTTGAGCAATACTCATGTCCTTTGCTCCAATTATAGAATGCTATAGCAGATGACCTCAGTTAAGTGAATTGACAATTTGGAGATTGGTAAAAATACTCTAGATTAGATTGATAAAAATTAATAATTGAAAGGAAGTATCCCTAGTCCACTTTGTTCAGAGGATTAGTGTAGATGTGATGTTGAATAGCATAAAATCAGTCGGAGCATGTTAAGTGCTTTACACGTATTTCTAGTTTTCATCTGAATGTGATGTTTTGAAAGATTTTGAGCTGTACTTGTGTCGTTTAATTATACGCTAATTATAGAATGCTATAGCTGATGACTTAAGATAAGCGAATTGACAATTTGGAGATTGGTAAAAGGGTGAAATGACAATAGATTCAATGCATAGTTCATGATGCAAAGGCAGTGTTAAAAGTTTTGTTCCCTGGTAAGAGTGCAGGCTCTGAATTCTTTATAGCATTCATAATGCATAGGCAGTGTTGAAAATTTTGCTCCCTGGTAATAGTGCAGGCTCTGAATTCTTTATAGCATTCTATTATATAGTGCATGCCATATTAGCAAGTTTCAGTGGCCTTGACATGTGCTGTACAGAAATTTGGCATAGGACAAATTTGGTGAAATTTCCGAACATTATGAGTACAGTATGGTCAACTTGTTAATGTTTGTCTTTTATAATATGTGTTAATGTATTTCATCACTGTGGACTTATAAACTGAAAAAACAGTGCAAAAATTTCACACATATATTCCAGGAAAAAAGTAGTATTTTTATTCATATAAGAATATATAGCATATGCTGGATCATTCAGTGGCCTCTTTGCGCAAGACTTTTGCTAGCACGTAATAGTAACTGTTCTTTTTACATACAAATTCCTCATGTTAGCTTTCATTTGTCTCTTGCCAAGAACTGCAGAATTTTTTTTTTATATGCATACAAGTAAAAAAGAGTGCAAGTGGTGTGCTGCATATTGTTTAAATCATTCCCAAGGGTTGAAAATATGTTCAAGGAGGTGGCCCTGTTTTCTGTGACTTTCCATGATCCGTTGTTTATTTCCAGTCCTGCTTTTGAACAAGTGTTCGCTTCTTGATTTCTGGACCTGTAAATGTGTTCAAAAGAGATATGAACGAACTTTGATAACCTGTGAAGTATATTTTTATAGATAGGAAGACGAGTATGGTTTCTCATCCTATCAGTACCATTTGCCCAATCTATAACTGCTTTTGAGTCACCATGTATATGAAGGGAAGAAATGTGTAGCAGAGTGGTAATGTGAAGTATGAGTTTCAATGCAAACAGTTAGTCATAATTCGTAGTGGCCCTAGTGGCTATGCCAATATTGCATGAGAAAGAAAAATAATGAGAATCAGAGAAGAGCATGAGGCCTACCGCTCCCTCCATTGAAGGATTGTTTTGTGTTGCACCATTAAAAAATACCCTTGGGAGGCCCTCTTTTATGACAGCTTCAGGGGAAGATAGAGAAGTATTTGTATGAGAGCAAAGAGGGATAGCATCTTGGCTACTCTGAGGTATGATTGGCCTTGATTTAAAAAATAGCATGATTTCTTTTGAGCCAGATGCCCCAATTTACAATTAGAGGCAATGATCTATGTTGTACCTTGTGTTTTGCAGCAATCCATTATTTAATAGTGTTTAATACCATTCCCATTCCAGTGGTAGTCATCTCCTTCTATGTGTTGTATTTCCTTCCAAACTGCTTTTGTGAAGGGGTAGTGTATGAACAGGTGAGGGATATTTTCCAATTCCTCCAAACAGAGTGGACATCTACCAGGCCCATCGAAGGATCCTTTTTGTAAAATATCCCAAGTGGGGGCTTTGTTCTTGAGGAGCAGCCACATGAACAATTTTGTTTTAGGAGGGCAGTGGAGCTTCGAGAGCCTTTTTCCTCACCATGGACTGTTTTGAGTACCTGTTTGTTGTGCCAAAAAAGAAACCATATTTTGGGGAATATTCCCCAAAGGGACTCGTGGACTAGACAAGGGGATCTTCCGAATGTGATACAGAGATCGAAGAGTGTTGAAAAGAGCTAGTGTATTCCAGTCATTCCAAAGCCAAATCTGCTTGAAGGATTAAATCTTCAGGGAGGGTCCAAGACTGTGGACCACCAGGTCCTACCCTTCTGGATACCTTGTATAAATCAATGTGTTTTAAAACTCTGACTCGGACTCCGAACCGTCTGACTCCGACTCCATCTCTGACTCGGTATCAACTCGACCTAGTTGATTTCAATGACCCGGCCTTTGTAAAATTTACATTAAATATAATTTTTATTATTATAAAAAAACATAATATTAAAGATTTTCATCCATGTTTCCAAACACAAAGCATTAGAATATAGAGAGAAGACAACATATGATCAAAGTAAGCTCATGAATATATCTTTTATATCAAAATGGCACCTAGTGCACTGTCCATACATGTAATATATAGAGATCAGAACAAAAACACATAACCAAGGAGGCTCTAAATGGTGTCTACAACAAAAGTAAAACATCACTAGTCACCACTGGCTACTACTAGAGAAGCGAACATCATCTGGTTCAAACTTTGAATTAGAGTCAGACGGGGAAACCCATGGCTCCTCATCACAATCTCCAACTGCAACTGTAGAAGTAGTAGCATGAGAAGGCACAACAGTTGCATGTTGAGATAGACGAGCTATGCGCTTGCGTTGTGGCTTAGAGGAAATCCCTGCAACTTGAGGACTTGGGGCTAGGCTTGGTATTAGTGGATCTACATTTAATTGAACATTATGTTCAACTAAAGCCTTTTTTGTAAATCCAAATCAAAACCAATTTCCTCATCAGAATCAAACTCTGTTGGATGACTCCACTACCCAATCTTATATTGGATCAATATCTTCCAACACAATGAGATTTGTATAAGGTCTTTTGTTCAGCGATTGGTTGCGTCTTAGCCAAACGTTGTATTGGACATAAACTAGATCATTTAACTGTTTTTTTTCCAAACGGTTTCTCTTCTTCGTGTGAATCCTCTCAAAGACAGGCCAATTGCGCTTACACCCAAAAGCACTACAAGTTTGACTCAAAATACTGATTGCAAACTTCTGCAATTGAAGACAATGGATACCAAATGCCTCCCACCATTGTGCTACAAAAAACACAGTTGTGTAATGAGTTAGCTCAACAAATTATATCCAACTTTCAAACTATAAACAATTTAACAAAATAAGAATTTGAAAATTGAAATTGTTTGTTTACCTGACTCGTCTGCGTTCCTTGCAATCCTTTGTTAGGTTATTGCCAAAGGTACTTGTGGCTCTGCTGAAACAAGTGATCTATCGATGTATCTCCAGCTGGTCACTCTCCTTAGGGACCATGCGGTCAAGGTAGTCAATCAATCCATCTCTAAACTCCCTGGTCAAAGCTTATGCTTGTAGAGCTTTATAATGATATCTTGGGTTTAGAAAAAACTCAGCTGCATGTGTAGGGTGATGGAGTTGATTGTTCCATCTTTGATCAATAATTTCCCAAATGGTCACACATTTAGCGACTCTATCATTATATGTTGCCTTTATTTACTCCTTTGCTTGATCCATAGCCTCATAAATGAAACCCATAGCCAATATTTCTCCATCAACCAATCACAACACCTTAATCAGTGGCTCAACAACCTTCACAATCTCTGCTGCCTTTTTCCAAAAATATTCTTCATTAACTTTCTTTCTCACATCTTTTCGATCCTGTTTGCGAGACCATTGACATTCATTCCATTCATCACTGGAAGACACCTTTGCAAGTTTCTATGTTGGGCAAACATAGATTGCAATGTCAAAAAATGAGCTGCACATCTAGTGATGACAACCCTAACAATATCCTTTCCGCCTATGTGTTTCCTCATCAGGTTCAAAATCCATGAGTGATTGTAGATATATTTTGTTATGCTTTTGACATGATTTACAATGTTCTTGATCTAATCTATTTTACCAATATCCTCAAAGCATGACGTCCATGCAATGTGCAACACATGGGGGTCCAAAAAATGGTTTTGTGTTTTTCCTCTAACATTTTACCAACAAGAACATAGTTAGAGGGATAATTTGTGATGATTTGAACAACATTAGTGTTAAATTGGCAACTAGGGCCAAACTCCATGCGGGTTGGCTTATTTATGGCAGCTGATATTTTTATTGGATCCCTCTCGTCGAGAGGTGTAGGATTGATCCAAAGATCATCCAATTCTGATAAGTATTTATGGAGATATGAATTTATTTTGTTTATATAATTATTATCAAGGCGACCAGCTCTTATGTAGGCTCTAGAAGCCCAACCGACGTGTCTATTCATCATCCTCATTTTGGTATAAATAGATGAGGATTTGATGTCATTTGACACACATCTTCATGAGTAGTCTCCTCCTCTCCACGTCTTTGGGTTTTGGTGAAGGAGAGACACAATGAAGATACGCTGACCTAAAGATGATGCCCTAACCACAGTGATGCCGCAGGCTTATGAGGAAGATCTACGCAGCAAACAGATTCCTTATACACTGTTCATGGTGAGACCTTATACTTTGATCATGGAGACCTTATACGCAGTTCTTGAAGACTCTTATACGCAGGTCATATCATTGTTAAGAAGAGGCCTAATCCCCAGAAAAGGAACTTGAACTTCTTACCTTAGATTGGGCTGCAGGCAGAGGACACTTCAGTGTGGGAAAGAGACAACGTAGGAGCCTTTTGGAGCTGTATTGAAGTCTGTTCACACTTGCTGTGAGGCCAAGTTAGGTAAGGAGAAGAGCAGGTCTGTTGTGGCACGTTGAAAGGGCAAGAGAACTCTGTTTGGGCAGAGTGTAAGTTACAGGTAGGCTGTGTGGTAGGCCGCAGGCCATACCACCACAGCAAAGCACTTACGTGGGTCTGTTTTGGGGCTGTATTGTGCCCTAATCTCCAGCGTAGAAGCAGAGGGATCACACTAAGGTGGGCCGCAGGGATTGAGGATTGTTCATGGATTATTTGAGGGCTGTTGCAGTGTGCTGAAGTGCCCTAACCAGGAACAGTGAAGGGCAGCGTGGGACAACAAATTTGGAGGCAAGGTTGTTGTGTATTGGGTCAATGTGTTGACCAGTTCTGAATCAGATTATTGAGCAGCCTGTGGAAGCCATGATTTGCTGACTTGTGGTAGAAAAGATGATCTCACAAACTTGATCTCGATGACACTAATATGAATGTGCATCATGATGATCTCAGCGGAAGGAATGATGAAGATTCAGCATGATGGGCATGTTAAGCATGATGATGAATAGGGCTGCATGATAGATGCAGCATAATGGGCAGCATGATGATGAGAGCAGCTGAGTCATCAAGGTTCAACACTGTGACAGTACAGCATGGTGTCACACGGTTATGTGCAGCACAGTACAGCATGGTGTCACACGGTTATGTGCAGCAAATAGACGAAAGGCAGCACTATGATAGGTGAAGGAGTCACCTTGAGAATCATTTGAAGCAGAATGTCTTCCACTGATCTCATCGTTACAGGAGATGATCTATGCTTAGATCTAGATAAGTCAAAGTGTTGACTTCTATTGTAAATGTACTCTCTCTCTCTCTCTCTCTGCTGAACTTTGAAGATAAAAGAAGATTTGATCAAAGGGTTTCCCCACACATTGTGGGGTTTGTCCCTGGCTTGCGCCATATCTTGTGTCCTCTTGCCTTGGCTTGTCTTCTACGTTTTATATTTATGTTCTATCTGCAGTTTATCTTAATGCTGATGTGATTGCCAACTATGAAAATTTAAATAAATTGCTCTAGCATAGAACATACCTAAACTTAACAATTAGCCACCCCCACCTCTTCAACAACTTCATCCAAAAGCTGAAACAAGTAGTGCGCATCTTTCACCCTATCAGGTGCATCAACTGATGTTAGAAACAATTTAAAGTGGCTTGAGGACCATGTGCACTATCAGAGAGAGAAGAGGGTGTGAAATAACTTTTGAAATCACCCTTCTTTTTAATTTTACCCTTACCCTTTTTTTGAATAGACCTTAAAGAGGGAGGAACACAACGAAAGGGGTTGGATACATCAGTGTAAGGGATAGATGAAGAGCCCTCATAATCAAAATTGGGGTTGGCAACCATCATATGTTTTATACTGCTCTTCTTCCCAATTTCAACCTCCATTTCTTTTTGTTCAGCGTTTTTTCTTCAAATTTCACAAATTCCTCTAATACCAAGCAAATGTTGTTTCAACCTATGAATGCCCCCTCCATCTTTCTTAATTTTTCTATGACAAAAATTGTAATGCATTCGATTATCAATCATCTCAGCATATGCCCAAGCAACATCTTTTATTCTAGGAGCCATTTTATGATATTTGGACTTGGAAATGAAAGGAAACAAATTTGAAAATGAAAATAAAAAAACAACTCTTCAATGTTCATTTCTTTTTACAAAAATTACTCTTTTCAATTTCCAGATTTGCAAAAAAAAAAAACCACAAGCAAAGACAGATTTGAGAAGTGAAAAAAAAAACCTCTAGGCTCTAACCTCCTCAATGTTGCTCCAACAAACCAACTACTCAGTGATGTTTCAATGACTACCCAAGAAGCTCCTCACTGCTTCTCCAATGATTGCCCAAGAGATTCATCTCCGTTGCTCCAAAAACTAACTCCACAACTCTTTACAAACTCCTCACAAATGCTCACATAAATGCAATGAGATAGTTGTGAGGAAGTGAGGGGGTTGGGTAACTTTTATAGGCTTGGAAGAGGTTAGATGGGCATGTAAAAAACCTAATTTGGAGTCTTTTTTTCCTCAATTTTCCGTCGTTGTCCGGGTTTCACTGGCTCGGCCAATTTATGTCAGAGTCAGCTGCGCTGACTGCTTTGTTACTGAATCAACCGAGTCGGTAACCAGCTCGCTCGGTTTGGTAACAGAGCGACCTTAGGCTTGGTTATTGTACCGAGCTGACTCGTGTAGGGGTCTGACATGGTCGGCTTGGCCAATTCTGAATCGGTTCGACTGTTTTTTAAAACACTAGTATAAATAGAAATAATCTTATTCATTTAGTCTTCGTATAAGACGAGTTGAAAGGATATGAGAGTTTTAATTGCCAACCCCATGGATCCTTCCCAAGGTGGACGTTTATCTTGTTACCTGTTTTCCATCTGAATCCATTCCTGATAATAGTGAAGGAGTGTACAATGACTTTCCAAATGATGGAGCTATTTTAACCAATTCACTGGGTGATTGGATCCATTCAATAGTTGTGAAGGGGAGAATATACTTGAGTCATCATATGTGCCCAAAGGTATGTTCCTTTGATCATCTTCCAAAGTCATTTCATAGCTAGTGTCTTTGAAAACCAAGTGAGGTTTTTAAGACCCCATCTCCCCCATGGCCTTTGGAAGTGCAAGGGAATTCCATGCAGTTAAAGCAAAAAACCTTTTTTCATGCTTCCTTGCCCAGTGAAAATAAAATGATACTTTTTTTATCTTATGAAGGATGCGCAGGGGAATCCAACAAAGGGAATCCCAATATAAGGGATTGCCTCTATTATTGCCTTACAGAGGACCAATCTTCCAGCTCTGGAGAGCCATTTATTGCACCAAGATCTTATTCTGTTCTTTATTTTTGTTAGAAGCCAATTCCAATCCCCTTTTGTATATCTGTTGGGATTTAGCTAAAAACCTAAGAATTTCATAGGACTCTTCAAGTTCATTAGGTATTTCATCAAAATTATGGAGATATCCTCCTTTTTTTTTTCAAATGACGAGGCATTTTCAAAGAGGGTTTTTATTGGTTTATCTACATTCTTGTCGCCCGAGAAAAGAGCCCCATAATGTCTTTTAAGATATGTTAGCTAATAGGATCTCCACTTAAAAAGATGAGGATGTTGTCAACAAAGAGTAGGTGAGAGAGAGAAGATTTTTGTAATTTTGATACTTGTTAGAAAATTTCTTCTTTTGGCGTCCAAAATAGCTTGCTGAAGCCTGCTACAACCAATAGAAACAGGAGGGGAGAGGGGGCATCCTTGTCTAAGGCCACTCTTTGGATTGAAGAATGGGGCGGCCAATCCATTTATCCAGAAGGTTATAAAGAGTTGCTGATACAATGGAATATCTAGTCTACGAAAGGGGGATAGAAACCCAAATGGAGAAGAAGTAATCTGAGATAGAGTCAATTTACTCTGTCAAATGCTTTTGATAAGTCAACGTTATAGATAACAACATTTGTTTTAGTTGGTGGACCAGACTAATAGCTTCATGAATTCGCTGGTCTTCTATAAACTTGAATTGCTCAAAAGAAATTTGATTGGCTAGAATTGGCTTAAGTTGAACTGCAAAAGATTTTGTAATGATTTTATATATGGAATTGTGAAGAGCCCAATGAATTGATCAAAAGTGTCAGGGTTATCTGATTTTTGAATGAGGGAAAGGATGCTCGAGTTGAAAGGGGCCAAGATTCTGCCATTAATTATGGAATATTCTATAACCGCCAATAGATCCTCTCCAATGAAATCAAATCAGGGTATAGAGAATTTGATCGGAGGCCCATTAGGATTTGGGCTTTTTTCCTTTCGTACGCTGCGTGGGACATTTTCCAACTCAAGAAGCCATTAAAGCCTTATTTCCTTCATCGTCAATGAACCTTGGGAAGAGGCTAGCAATCTTGTTGGTTTTGTCATTATTAGCTCTATTATCATTCTTGTAGACATATATAACATGGTTGCATCGCCCTCTACAATTTCAACAAATGTGGAGGCTTTAGAGCCATCAAACTTTTCAGTTCTCCATATGGTGTTGATGGCCATATGGTTCTTTATTCGATGAAAGTATTTAGTATTATCATCTCTGGCTTGTATTTGAAGGGCCTCACTTTTTAATCTCTATCCTCTTTCCTTTTCCAAAAGATGATTCCTTCTTTTTTCCTCCAGAATTTTAGATTTTCCTTGTATGCTTTGGAGTAGGATGAGTGGTTAGATGAATCTAGTAAACCCTGTAATTTGATTAAATTTCAGTAAGTACCCTTTTGTCTTGTTGTTTCTTTTCTTTGGTTGGAAGGGAGATAGTCTCGTTTGCCCTCTTTTAGGTTTTTTTGAAATTGGATGGGAGGGGATTCCCTGGAGGAGGGATTATGAGGGCACCATACTTCCTTTTTGTCCCTAAGACACTGATTTTCAAGCTAATGTGGGTTTAGTTTGAAAGGCCCCATTGCCTTAGAAGTAGACTCAATGTGCAAAAAGATAGGCTAGTGATTAGAATCACCACACGAGGAGATCCATTGAAAAATTCAAAAGTTTTGAACTAGAAAATGATCAAAGCCTCTTCGCTATTTTGGCTTCACCTAATTTATGGTTTGACCAAGTGGCCACTAGTTTCGAAGGGAGAACATCAACTTGTTCTACAGAGTTGAAGCTTTCCACAAAAAAAAAATGCTAGTGTCTAAGTGGGCCATTGGATCCCAAATTTGAGAGAGTCCCCCATAAATTTTAGGTCTCCTCCCACAATGAGTTTCCCAGAGGTGAAATAGGGGAGATTAAACATGTGAATAAAAGGAGTCATCTTTGGAATGGAAAATAGTGGCTAAGCATGAGTAGGAAGCTGTTAGATGATCCAAAAATAATTTATTATCATAGGTTATAAATGGAAATAAAATAATTATTAATTTAAGAAATTAAATTAATAATTATTATTCTAGAATGATTAATTAATTAATTAATGGAGATAGTATATTGTTGTTACAAGATATGGCTCTCCAAATGTGTCGTATCTTAGGCTCTATTTTAGGAGATTAGTTAGCTAGTTGGTTTGAATAGCATTTAATGTAAATGGACACTTGTTATTTAATAAGTGATCCATAATTAGAGGTAGTTAGCACATGGAGCTTATAAATAGCTCATTGCAAGAGTGTTTGGTTGTTCGGGTGTAAACTCTTGCAAAACCAATTATGTAATTAATTTTTTCTGATTAATAAAATTATGTGTCTGAGGACACTTCTGCGATTATTGTGGTATCAGAGCTCCAGTAATGCTGCAGTGGATTTGAGGAGATTTCAGCTCAACAAAGTCCTGGAAAACTCCATTCAGTTGGCCAACGAATCATTGGTATGGAAATTGTACAGTTTTCTTTAAAAGGAAAATAAATTTTATCATTGATTTTAGATTTTTTAAAATCTAAAATTCATTTTTTATTATAAAAAATTGCCTCTGCTAAGCCTTCACACTTTTCTTCTGCTCAGCCTTCACATTTAGTCACGCAGAGCCGATTGATCATCGAATAATGGCTATGGAGAAATTAATGACGGATTGATTAAAAATACATTGCTGACAGTTTGAATATCAATGTTACTTCTTATAAAAAGTCGTATCAATTTCATAAGGCATGTATGTCCGGTTTGATACATCCTTGTCCTTCTGTTCCATTATTTTTCGCTTCTTTCTCTGCACCTCAAAGCATGTTTTGGCAGGAGCATCATAAGATTCTTTCAATGGTTTGTACGTCAAAGCTTCCAGCTGCCTCTTGACTCTTTCCATCATATTCTGTTTTTCATTAATATTTCTGGTGAATCTTGCAATGCGCTCTTTACAAACACGCATCTCCATCTTTAATGAGTGTATACGAGACTCTGTATGCACTGGAGTATGTTCAAGAACACTATTTTTATGGGAGTTGAGTTTCCAGGTCCTTACATTCCCTCTCAAGAACAAGTGTCTGGCTTTGAATTCTTAATACCGACCTCTTATGTGCAGCAACTTTGACCGCTTTTATTCTTTCCAACTTCAGCCTGTAAATAGACTTGTATTTCTGATGAAAAGCTGCAGAATCGGCCTCAGAAAGGAAATCTTTAGCCCACAGCAATTTCCACACATCGTTTTGGCCGCTTAATCTACAAAGATGTCGCGAAGAAATTGCAATTGACGATAAATCCATGTAACTCAAGATGTTCTGCTCAATACCTATTTCGAATATGCGATCCCATATCTCGTCTGGAACCGTATCCATCGATGGAGATCAACTAAAGGAGGAGATGGTATTTTCAGCTAAACAGTGTATATAAAAAATAGAGGCATAAGCCTACTTGCGCAAAACCCTCCGCTTCAATTGTTTCCATTGCATCAAGTTTTGAAAATTCATCATCTTGAGATTCACAGAACTGTATGGGATTGGCGCCAAAACAAAATCGGAATCCACACTGTAAATGCAAAGGAACAAATGCTCTGGGGAGATATAAGTGTTTTATTTTGTATTTGGAGTAATAAGGAGTTTTATTTGTAATTTGTAAATTGGGGAGATAAGGTGTGTTGGGTAATTTGTTTTTAAGAAGTTTTTTGGGATCATCACATTGTAACTCAAAGTATTTTTTACTTTGAGGGGGGGTGATTTTTTTTTTACCATATTGTGCAAAAGCACCATTGTAAAAAGTCAAATTTTGAAAGTTGCTTTGTAAAAATTTGAGAAATTGACTAGAGTCAAGTGCAAAGCTGAGTCAATTTTCTCATGTTTTGACGACTATTCGAGGGTCAAGGCCAAGCCCCGATAGATCGTGTTTTTTGCGTGGTGTGTTGTGTTGACTATCTTGTCCTTTTTGTTCTGATTCTTGGTGCGACGCTTCAACGCTAAAATGTCTAAGTTGATTAATTTGTTTTCTGGTTCCGACAAACTAGAAGGCACCAAATCTTATAAAACATGGCATCGTCTCATCGAAAGCACACTCATTTATAATGAATTATGGCAGGGAATATGTGATGGAGATGTTAAGCCGAATAAACCCACAAATGCAGATGCACTGGGAAAATGGGAAATCAAGAATGCTAAAGCCTTAGCTCTTATTAAATCGTCTATGAATGATGAAATGTATGTCCATATAGAAAATGCTACAGATGCATGGTCTGCCTTGAAAATTTTTAAAGACCTCTTTGATACTCAGCCTGAATCAAACAAAGTCGATCTACAATTAAAATTGTTGCAACAAAAATTAACTGAAGGCGGTGATGTTCTTGAATATCTCTCAAGACTTAAGAATATCAAGCAAGAAATTATTAATGCTGGTTTTCCCGCAATTGATGATAGCTTTATGGTCACAATTGTAATTGCTGGGCTTCCTTCTTCCTATACGCATTTTTTAGAGACTCTACAAGTAACTGGTAAATTAGAGAAACTAAAGTTTGATGAGTTTTGTGAAATGTTGAGTCAACATGATAAAACTTTTGGGAAGAAGAAGAAAATTGGTGAAGATGTTTTTCTCACAGAGGCCAGCACTAGTAAGTCATCAACAGATAGTTCTCGAGGAAGAGGCAGAGGGAATAAGAATCAAGCAGCACATAATCGAGGTCGAAGCCAAAGTAGAGGCAACAATTTTAACAGCGGAGGAAGAAATAATTTTCAAGGTAGAGGAAACGACCAAGGAAGAGGCAATTTTCAAGGACAAGGATATAATAGTCAAGGTAGAGGACAATCTCAAAATAGAGGTCAAAGCAGAGACAGAGGACAATCTTCAGGAAGAGGAAGAGACTTAAGTCAAATTGTGTGTCGAAGATGCAACAAAGTTGGCCATTATGCTGAAGATTGTCGAACTTCACTTAATAAAATTCCCAAGTTTCAACAGCATTTAGCACAATTTGCAAATGATCAAGATGAAGATAACTCAGAATATGTTTTTACTTCCTCACTAGCATCACAAATTTCATCTCATCTTAGAAGTGACTATGAAGATGCCTGGATCTTGGATTCCGGGGCAACTCAGCACATGACTTGTCGACGTGAATTTTTCTGGAATTTTCAAGAATGCCAACTTAATTCAATTTTTCTTGCTGAGATACAAAACATACCCTTATGGAAAAGGAGTAGTAAAAGTTTTTCTCCCTGATTGGAGAAAAATGAATTTCCAATATGGTATGTACCCAGTTTCCAAGAAAATTTGCTCTCTTTAGTCACGATTCGACAAGCAGGACATCAGGTGATTATGGAAGATGGTTTAGTGAAGATTAATTCAGTGAAACAGAACTTGGAAACAGTCACGACAGGTTATGAAGATGGAAAACTGTTACGGATGAAAGGGACAGTTATTCCAAGGCATTCTAATTTTGCAGGGGCAGTGACTACAGGTATTTCACCTATAAGACTATGGCATGTAAGGTATGGACATTTGAATTTTGAGAGTCTTTCTCAATTTCAGAAACAAGGAATGGTTAAAGGACTTCCCGCGTTCCAAAGGGAAAATGCAAAATGTGAAGCTTGCATTTATGGCAAACAAAATCGAGAAAGTTTTCCAACAAGTTCATGGCATGCAAACATGCGGCTACAACTAGTTCACAGTGATGTTTGTGGTCCACTACAAACTTCATTTGGTGGTTGCAAATATTTCTTACTATTCATTGATGATTTCAGCAGAATGACTTTTTGAAAAACAAGTCACAAACAGTTGATAAGTTTAAAAATTTTCGCGAACTGGTTGAAAATGAAGTAAAAGAAAAGATAGGTACTCTCAGGACAGATAATGGGGGAGAATTCACTTCGAATGAATTCAAAAATTATTGCAGTGAAAATGGCATAAGACGACATCTTACTAATGTTTACACTCCACAGCAAAATGGAGTAGTCGAAAGAATGAATCGCACTTTGTTAGGAATGGCGAGATCCATGTTAACATTCAAGAGGTTAAGTCCAACATATTGGGCGGAAGCAATCCATACAACTGTCTACTTAAGAAACAGATCTCCAAATGCTTCTTTAGACGGATCACACCTTATGAAGCTTGGTTTGGTTTCAAACCTCGAGTTAAACATCTTAGAGTTTTTGGGTCAGTGTGTTATGCCTTAGTTCCAAAAGAAAAATGAACTAAGCTTGACTCGAGAAGTTTAAAATGCACAATGATTGGCTATTCTGATTAGAAGAAAGGGTATCGTCTTTTTACCAATGGAAAATTCATTGTAAGCAGGGATGTCATTTTTGATGAAACTGAGAGCAAAAGTGCTGAAGAAATTGAAAATCTTCACAAGTTAGAAACTAAGGGAAGTAAAAGAAATGATAAAAAGAAAAGTCAACCAACTTCACCAAATTGGTATGAACTTGATTTTCCTTCCTCTGAAGATGAGTCATCTACATCAACACCATCTACTGGGTCTTCAGGCAGTTCATCCGCATCTCCAAGCAGCAGCAGTTCTTCTGACAGTGATTCTCCACATTCTTCACCTGAATAACGCACATCAGTTTATATTAATCCTCTTTACAATGATGGGGAATTTAAAGAAGCACAAACAAGTGAGCACCAACTTCCGAAATGGGCAATTCAACTTTTGAAAGATGTAAAGCCTGATGAATAGAATAAAACTGGCACCAGAAGAGCACATAGAAGTGAAGGCAATTTTGCCTTGATAGCAAATGATTTTACTGAACCTTCCACATACAAAGAGGCAGTAAAACATAAAGAGTGGCAACAGGCTATGGTTGAAGAATATCAAGCAGTGATTGATAACAACACTTGGAAACTTGTTGATGTCCAGTAAATGTTAAACCCATAGGATGCAAATGGGTTTACAGAATTAAGTATAATCAAAAGGGAGAACTTGACAAGTATAAAGCTCGACTTGTCGCAAAAGGTTTTGCGCAGCAGGAAGGCATTGATTATGAAGAACTTTTGCTCCAACAGCAAAATGGAACACCATCCGATTAACACTTGCATTGGCCGCTCAAAAAGGATGGAAAGTTCATCAAATGGATGTGAAAAGTGCTTTTCTCAATGGGGATTTACAGGAGGAAGTGTATATGAACCCCAACCACCAGGTTTTGAAGTTGAAGGACAAGAACATAAAAGTCTGCAAATTGAATCAAGGGCTTTATATGGATTAAAACAAGCATCCCTGAGCTTGGTATGCAAAGATGGATGAATACCTTAAGAAAGTTGGTTTTCAATGAAGTGAATCTGATGATACTTTGTATGTGCGACAACAGGGAAAATATCTGGTAATTCTTGTTATGTACGTCGATGATTTGATCATTACTGGCAACCATGATGATCATCTTGCACAGGTGAAAAAGGAGTTACAAGCAGGTTTTAAGATGACAGATTTGGGATTACTTCATTACTATCTTGGAGTTGAAGTCTTCCAACGTCCACATCATATTTTCATTTCTCAGAGTAAGTATGCAGCAGAGGTTCTTCAGCGATTTGGCATGCAAGATTGCAAGCCCGTTCTCACCCCCATGGAGCAAAACTTGAAACTTTCAAAATTTGAAGGGGGGGAAGGTGGACAGTACAACTTACAGACAATTGCATTGGCAGTGATTATTTGACAATACTGCTGATCTATTTTAGCAGGTTCAATATTCTTTCACGTTTTATGCAGGGAACCACGGACAGCCACTGAATGTAGCAAAAGGTTCTTCGATATATCCAAGGAACAAAATATTTTGGTCTTCTTTACACAAAGACTAAAATTTTTGTACTTGGTGGATATTCTGATGCCGACTTTGCTGGGAGTATTGATGATCGAGCATCAACATCAGGTTATTTAATGAATATGGGGTCAGCAGCAATATCTTTGAGTTGTAAGAAACAAGCTACAGTGGCCACTTCTTTAGCAGAAGCAGAGTACATTTCAGCATGGGAAGCAGCATGTGAAATTGTTTGGTTGCGCCGAATTTTGCAGGATTTGGGCATTTCTCAGGCAGAAGCTACATCATTATTCATCGACAACCAGTCAACCATCAAACTTGCCAAGAACCCAGTTTTTCATTCAAAGGCAAAGCATGTGGACATCAAGTATCATCATATCAGATCTCTCATTGCCAAAGATGTCCTCAAGCCAGTTTATTGTCCTTCCGAAGATTAGATCTCCGACATTTTCACGAAACCGCTTGGCAGAATAAAATTTACTAAGTTCAGGGATGAACTTGGTATATGTTGTAATGTATCTTTGGATCATAGGGGGGATGTTATATGATCCAAAAATATTTATTATCATAGGTTATAAATTGAAATAAAATTAATTATTAATTTAAGAAATTTTAATTAATAATTATTATTCTGAATGATAATTAATTAATGGAGACAATTAGAAATTAGTATATTGTTGTAACAAGATATGGCTCTCCAAATGTGTCGTATCTTAGGCTTTATTTTAGGAGATTAGTTAGCTAGTTGGTTTGAATAGCATTTAATGTAAATGGACACTTGTAACCTAATAAGTGATCTATAATTAGAGGTAGTTAGGACATGGAGATTATAAATAGCTCATTGCAAGAGTGTTTGGTTGTTCGGGTGTAAACTCTTGCAAAATCAAATATGTAAATTTTATTTATTTTTTATTTATTATTTATTTATTTATTTATTTTATTTATTTATTTATTTATTTATTTTATTATTTATTATTATTTATTTATTTTTTTTTTTTTTTTTTTTTTTTTTTTTTTTTTTTTTTTTTTATCTGATTAATAAAATTATGTGTCTGAGGACACTTCTGCCATTAGAAGCTTGAGCTCAAATGCAAAGAAACATGTTTATCCTCCATTTGTGATAAACTATCTTGATTTTCCACAAGCTTCCAAAACATGGAAAGACCAAGAAAGGAGAAGGATTTTAATAAATGTGCCACTTTTGTTTCCTCTATCATAGTTTCTTGTAAGAAGATGATGTGAGGGGAATGAAGTTCTATCAAAGTTTTTATAGCCATATTTTTGGAAGGATAGGCCAATCCCCTAACATTTAAGGAGAAGATACTCATTTTGAAACTTTTGATAGGGATGTTGCTCTAAAGGTCCCAATAATTGAGTTATGTGTTCTTTATTTTATGTGATATCTACTTGGAGTTTTTAATGTAAATTTGTACATGGTTAAGTGTGAATGTTGCTTTTATTTTGAGAACCTATTTGGAAATTAGTTTATTATTATTTTATTATTGATAAATATTAAATGTGAATTTGTAATTGTTACGCTGTTAATAAACTAAAATAATTTGGAAATGATGTTGAAGCTACACTTGGCTAAAAGAGATAAAGCTGCAAGTTAATGATTGGACATTGATTACCCTATTCATTAAGTACTAGACATCTACTCTAAATGATTAGACTATTTATGATTATGAAAATGATTGATCCATAACTTCCCTTAAAGATAGGACATTGTTTTTGAGACTGGGAAGTAGAGCTCATAAATGAGCTAGTAACTACATGGCACCTATTGGGTGAGGTGGATGTAGTTACCAACTACAATTGAGTTGGTAGGTGGGTAATGTATTTTTTTTTTATCATTGGAAAAGGAGTCACGCAGGGTTGAACTGGTAAGAACAAGAAGATGACAAAATAATAGCGACATAAAAGAACTCGTAGACCTGTGTTTGTGGGGAATTTTTTGGTGAAAAAGTGTATAAGGTTGGGATGAGTTGGATAGCTCCGTTTTTAATTTCCAGACTCAATTTCAAGTTAGTACCTTGAATTTTTATAATATTCAAGAAAATGAAATAGTATGGAGGTTGACACTTGTATATATGTACAATAGCATAATAGTAGACATGTTTATATATTTGTATTTGAATTGTTTAGTGCAAAAAGCTTCAATGATTTGTGAAAAGAATTATTCCTTAGAATTATATACAATGAATGCATGTTTTTCAAGATTTAGACTGTGATTATGTACAAAAAAAACACTTGATATATTATTGAATAGATTTTGGTTTGATTAGATTCTTAAACATTTTATTTGCATTATAGTTATAAGAATTATGTAAGTTTAATAAAACTAAATAGTGTAAAACCTAGTGAACAATAATTATACACTATAATAGTGTAGTTTAAATAATACTGTAAGACCATCAACATTTAAACTTAGGAGAAATCATCACCGAAGGAAAAACTCATGCAACATATGATTGAGAATACAGACACGCAACACACAACACACTCTGTAATAGTGTAAACCTACATCAAAAGTTTTAGGATAATATATATATAATAATATATATATATTATATAATATATATATATATATATATTATATATATATATAATATATATATAAACACTTGTAATAGTGTAAACCTACAATTTTTTTAGGTATTTATATTTAGAGATGCATTCATTCCTAAAGATGGTCAAGTGAAGGAAAATAACGCACTGTTCTATTAAATAATCAAACCTAAGAAATATAATATGAAATAGAAATGGAGAATAAATAGACCTATACTGTTTCTTTGAAAAATAATTTACTAGATGTAAAGATTTAACTACAAATACACTACCAATCGAAGAATAGTTAATTATTCAATTTACTAGAACAACATCAAAAGTATATGAATATATAAAAAGAACAAATAGTCATGTAATTGAAAAATCAAGCACAATTTTCAAATATAGTAAATATTCTACTACAATAGCAATGAGGTCAAAAGGGACTTGTTGTAGCAGCTATAACCACCCTCCAAAATTTTGGCTCGTATGCAAATTTCGGAGCCTACTGTGGATCCTGTGATCGATTGTTCCTTGGTCACTTATTGGTAAGCTGATGATCTCAAGCTCCCCCCTTGATCTTAAGAGTTGTTCACGTTCTCATATTTATGCAATGTGTGTCATCTTTGGGCATCGAGATTACCGTTTGTCATGTAAAGGGAATTTTTGTTCTGATTCAAGGGGAAATATTTGTGCATATGTGTTGTTCTCATCACATAGGCATGTTTCACACTTACATCATTCACTTTTGTCACGAAGATTGTTGCATCAAGCATAGTATGTTTTATATGTCCTAGATGGTCTATGTTGTACCACTAAGTGTTCGTGCATGATCATAGTTAAGTCCTATCACTGTTTACACCAGTTTCATTGATCTCACACTTAGCTAGTTTCCTGAGCAACCTAGCCTCATCTAGATTTCTAGAACTGCACACTTTGCTTTTGCAACCCTCAATCTTTTACCCTTGCCTGCTAGAATAGCGCAATGTGTAGAGACCCCAAGCTCCCTTGACATCCAAAATTGCGTAGTTGTTTTCTCCAATGTCCTTCCCTCAACCGAAACCCACTGTCTCCTGAAATTGTGCAGTGTTGTCCCTAAGCTGCCCAGTCTATCTTAAAATCTAAAACTGCATTGATGTGTCCTCCCGGGACCCCATCTCGCAATAGTGCCTTACATTCAGAAAGTGCAAGTGTTGTCCCTCAGCTGCCCAGGCTGCCCTGCGTTCAGAAATTGTGCAGAGGTGTCCGTCAAGGACCCCATCCCGCAGTAGTGCCTTGCATATCAAAACTACAATGTTGTCCTAGTTGTCCAATATTCCTTGCATTCAGAAACTGCCTAGATGGGCCTCCCAGGGTCTCGTTTCGGCATTAGTCACTAGCCACTGAAACTGTGTAGATCTATCTCTTAGTGACCACTTGGAAATATGACATGCTAGATGATTCTCAAGGAGTTGAGGATAAAGACCAAGAAATTGAGTTATGATAAAAGATTGGGATCGCATACAAACTCCATCAGATGCATAACCATCTAAAGGGTAAGTTTGGTAAATAAAGTACATCTTTTGAAGTACATTTCTTAGTGTAGCTTGAAGTAATATTTGTCATTGTCATATCATTATGTCTTCAATAACATGCATGTTTGCAAGCACTAAAAGTCATTCCATGTGTATCCTCTACATGTCTTGCTTCCTTTCACTTGTTGGATTAGCTGTCGTCTTTTGACATGTTGATTGCTATGCCATGCTTGCGATTTGGTTCTAGTGATTTCAAAGGTTTGTCTTTGTGTTTGGGTTGTATTAGCATTGTCGCACAAGTGTCGTCACGATCGTCCAAAGATCTATCCCAAGTGTCGCACTTGTCGCTTTCACCTCTAGACAATCCCACAAAGGGTCATGCTTTGCTATGTTGTCCTGATGGTTAGTGTTGTCATGTTGTCAAAGTATGCTAAGTGTGTGATCAGAATGTCGAATCATCACAAGTTCACTTGCCTCTCACTTTTAGCCATTTTCCTGAAAATCTCTCGACAAAACAACTCCACTTCCCCGGACCCCGACTGAGCTGCCCTGGGTAGTCTCAGGCCTCAGTGGTGCTGCTCTGCTGCCTAGAATTGCGTAGTTCTTGATTGTCCTCCGAGCCAACCGCAATGCACAATCCTGGAAGTGAGCAACCCGTTTTCCTTCCAGAACTGTGCAGAATTTTCCTCCAAGCCTTATCCAAACTACACTCCTGTAAGATCAGTTATTAAACCTCGAATTGACGGAAACCTACACTGCACTGAGACACGGGGCTGCACTTCTCTCCAAAACTATGCATACATTCCCAGCTAATCCCCCTGTTGCATGACCCACATTGACTTTAGAAATTGCCCAGTCATGATCAATAAGGCCTCTACTGCCTTGCTCTACATTGTCTCCAGAAATTACGCAATCTTGTCTGGTAGGTCACTTGCTGGCTTGCTCTGCACTGCCTCGGGAAACTACACAAAATTCCCAACTGGTATCCCTGTGGCCTATCTTGTCTTCCTCTTGAAAATTGCGCAACAGTTCCCCTACACTCTGCCTTGTCTTCCTCCCAGGAACTGTGAAGAATTGACCAATAGTGCCTCTGCAGGCTTGTTCTATCTTCCCTTCAAAAACTGCACAGAAATTCATAGCAACCTTGCTCTATCTTCCCTTTGGAAACTACACAAAAATCCTAGCAGTCCCTCTGTAGCCCTGCTCTGTCCTCTTTCTGGAAACTACATAGAAGCTGCCCCCCTCAAGGTCTCATCTTGTAACTGACATTGGTAACTTTCACTTCACAATTCTGCCTCCCAGTGATCACTGCACAGTTTTTCCTGGTGGTGCAGGTTGTCCCCTCAGAATGCCTCGTTCCGGCCTGAGCTGTGCTCTATGCTGTCTCAATGAGTTTTCCTCCCACCTGGTCACCCAGAACACGAGAACAATGCATCATGCTAGAATAGGAAATTTTTGGATTTGATATCATCCTGTCATGAGTGAATTGCAGAAACAAGTACACTGATGAATCATGGCGAAACGACGAACGAGATGAAGAAGGAGCGCACATGCTAGAAGACGTACCTGCAGCGAGATGAACGGACGAAGCACATCAAGCAACAAGTGAAAGAAACACATGCGTGGAACCATCTTGCAAAGATCAAGACCATTAAAGACCCCACAACACCAAACTATGGAGAGGTGAAGACAAAGTACATCCAAGGACACATCCATCACTTAAAAATATAACAGCTTGACATGGACACCACAGTTAGCCAGTGCATGTCAACAATGTCATGTCGAATTGTGTTATGAGTTGTCTCGGCCATCTCACTAGTATGAGTCGGGTCTGTTGTTGTAATCAAATGTAATGTAAATTGGGATTCCAAGTGTCATTAGTGGAATACAACAAATCATATGTAATGTAAAGAGTTATATGTAATGAAGTTGAAGAGTCATGAGGGTAGTCCAAGAGTCACAAAGGGGAATATCAAGGGTCACCCTTCCCTTTGATATATACAAAACCTCATAACTCATAGAATGGGCTTTTGGGAGCCAAGATTTTGCTAGGCATTGCCTAGAGAGGGTTTAGAGAGTATTGTGATGAGCCTTGGCTTCTTCATAGTGCAAAGCAAGTACATCTCTTTGGAGGAGTGGGCAGTGTCTTTGGAGGAGTAGGCAGTGTTGACTGTAATATTCCACTATTGGGGCTAGTGGTTTTCATGGTTGTATGTATGGATGGAACTCTCACTTTATATAATATAACAAAGCCAACACGTTTTTATGCATATGTTGTTATTGTAGTTGGATTATTATGGTTGCTTTAACAATGTATGTTGTTTAACTTATGCATTCATGTATGAACTACTTTGTATATGATTGTATGAGTCTTGTTGGAATTGTGTTTTTTGATTAACCCGTTACCTAGATTGTGGACTATTCTGCTTCCAACCCATGATGTCATTCTGCTCGTGTGTTCCTTTCAGGTTTCATACTATTACAGGATTTCAAGGGAAACACTTCATTTTCCTTATTGTGTGTTAGAACCTCCCCATGCATCTCTCTTGAATTGACGCAAGGTCACACACTTGCTTCCGACAAATATATCTTGCTTACCTCTACACGCTATCACAATCAAGGCATTGCTTTACTACCTACAGTTGAGACTCCTACTCCAAACGATCTGAGGTCTAGTTGGCACTATTGAAGTTTCTAAGTCTACCAGTTAGAAACCCTCCATGCACTTTACTGATTTATTCCTACCTACTTGTTCACTTAACAAGTTATTTACAATGTAAATACTGAAAATAAACGCTAGTGCATGCTCAACATATTACAAATCATGAACTGAAGGAAACATAAACAATCACACCAAATGACACCGTTATTTTTGGACCAATGTCCCCGGAAAAACCCAATGTGGGAAAAGCGTTGTAGCTATTTGAGGGTTTTCTTATTAAGAAATCCCAGAGTACAATCTGGGTGCCAAATCCGGCTTACCCAATAGAGAATTTCCTTGGTAGTAGTACCTCTAAATTTGAGACAAATGTCCCGGCTGAAACCTCGGATGAACCTTCCGGCAGCTCCTTAGCTCCAATCTTCCCCAGAAACCCTAGCGTCTGCCTTTTTGGACTGCGTCAGCCTCTCTCTGCCTAGTGCTGGCCCTGCGTCACCCTAAATGGCCCTGTGTCAGCCTCAGGAGGCCCTGCGTCAGCAACGCTGGCCTCTCTGAAGCACTGTGTAGCTCCTCGCTGCCTTTGCGTGGCCTTGCATGAGCCTTGGCTACTACTGCGTCGCTCTCTGGCTCTTGCTGATCTCCCGACACTATCTCTTCCTATCTGTCTCTCTGTACTCAATACCCCTCAACTGCAATTCGGATCAGTGATTCTATCTCTCTTAGCAAACCTTGCTCCAAAGAATAGAATCACTGATCATCTGGTGTATTCTCCAAGTGACCCTCAAGCCTCCTCTTATACTTTTTCTGTTGACATCTCAATGACCGAGATTAAGTCCCTAATCAACAACTAAGAGTAGATCTGGCTTGATCCATGTCTTTTTGACCACTCTAACACAGATTCATATTAATACACATTAATATTTTATTATCCCTAGGTTTTGACTTAGGGACTCCATTAAAAATCTTAATTATTGTAATATCTCTTGATTTGTTTAGAATCTGTCCCAACTCTTTCTGGGTATCGAAGATCTCATGTGCCCCAACCTCTCCACCAAATTTTGTGGCTAGAGCACATCCGATGCTACCCCAAATCAAGAGGGGCTTCTTACCGAGGAGATCCCCTAACATGTTGATGAGTCTAGCCTGAGATGTTGGCGGGTCCAACACCGTCAACATGACCATAGTATGTAAAAATATCAAATGTTTTGGGTAAAAATACCCTTAGGCGATATACATTTCTAGGCATAAAAAACTTGTAGTATGAAAATCTTCCTTAAAAAAAAAGAAATACTGAAAATACTAGTTTAAAAACTGAAAACAAGTAATAGAAGACCCTGGAATTTTGCCTCGAACACAGAACCATGCACATGCAAAGAAAACAATCTAGGGATTTCAGGATCATCTAACCCGGAAGGAGGAAGCCGAAATATCCATGAGCGATGAGATGGCTTCAAACTACACCATCGAAGGAAAAACTTTCAAAATTGCAAGTGCACACACCACGAATGTAAATTATATATATATATATATATATATATATATATATATATATATAAAAGTTAATACAATACAAGTACAAAAAGATATAGTAAAGGATTTTACTTGGAAAAGAACCTAATATTCAGAATGCTCAACCATAATCTTACATTTGCCAAACTAATTCTATATGAGTAGCGTTACAATAAAAAGAAATTTATAAATTTGTTTTAAAACCAAGAAAATACAAAGAATCTAGGAATAATCCAACGCCCCTTCAACCTTCCTCATGGTTAATTCCTTTAAACATTCTCTCTTAATAATAAATTAATAATAATAATAGTTATAAAAATTTAATAATAACAATGTAATTAATAATGGTAATAATTATATTAATAATAACAATGTATTTAATAATAATAATAATAATATTAATGATTTTGATAATTATAGTAATAATATTAATAATAATAATGAATTTGAACTTATTAATAACAATAACAAAAACCGTTATATTAACTTGGAATCTAATAATAATTATCTTTCTTCTTTAGATAATAGTATTGGTATTAAAAAGGCTTCTTATTCTAGCAATAAGGTTGTTAATTTTTCCAGTTTCTCTTTTGATTCCCATGTTTTTAATCTTTTAGAAAGAGGTCTAAACTTTGCTATGGCTCCTCGAAAAATTCCCGTGAATGATATTATTTGTGACATTGAATTGATTCCCATGTTTTTAATCTTTTAGAAAAAGGTCTAAACTTTGCTATGGCTCCTAGAAAAATTATTGTGAATGATATTATTTGTGACATTGAATTCGGGATTCGAGATTTACTCGATTCCACTAAAGATACTATTAGGTAGGATTGCACGGTAATCCTTAGAAAGGGTAAACCCCCTAGGAGCAACCTGAGCAAGCCAGAGTTTGAAGCTCTCAAATCTTTGAACAATAACAAGGACATTGTTGTTCTAAAAGCTGACAAAGGGGGTGCAGCTGTCATTCTTAACAAGGAGGATTACCAAAAGATGTTAGATCACCTTTGTAATAGCGGAAGCTACAGAAATCTTGCGAAGAACCCCCTAAAAAAGTTTTCTAAGACTGTCGCTCTAGCCATAAAATCAAGTAGTTCTGTTAGCTCCCTTAGCAAGAAGCTTATTGAAGGCAACCCTCTTATCCCCAGGATCTATGGTCTCCCCAAGATCCATAAGGAAGGGGTCCCTCTTCGCCCCATTGTCAGTACTATTAGTGGGCCCACTTATCTTTTAGCAAAATTTCTTGCTAATAAGCTCAAACCCCTCGTTGGCCGGA
The DNA here is from genome assembly GCA_000404065.3 of Pinus taeda. Lineage (NCBI taxonomy): Eukaryota > Viridiplantae > Streptophyta > Pinopsida > Pinales > Pinaceae > Pinus > Pinus taeda. Next base: position 192,921 of record APFE031129497.1, read on the forward strand.
CATAATCTTTTGTTAAAGATTCCTCTTCGTTCGTTAATGATTTAAAGGATTTTAGATTTGACCCTGAGGATCAGCTAGTGAGTTTTGATGTGGTCTCCTTATTCACTAATATTCCCATTATGAGGCCATTGATGTTATCTATCACATCACTGATCCCGATACTGCTTTTTTAGTTAAGATTTGTCTCACCTCTACTTTCTTTAGTTCCGAGGGTGAATTCTACGAGCAGACCTGCGGAGTGGCTATGGGTTCTCCGCATTCCCCCGTTGTGGCCAATCTCTTCATGGAGCATTTTGAATCCAAAGCCTTGTCTTCGGCCCTTTACCAACCCAAACTTTGGAAAATATTTGTAGATGACACTTGTGTTGTCTGGTCTCATGGTAAAGAGAAGTTGGAGCTATTTTTCCATAATCTTAATTGTCAATCTGACCATATAAAGTTCACCATGGAATTCAAAGTTGATAGTAGCCTGCCTTTTCTTGATGTTCTTATCTCAAAGAAAGATGATGGTTCTTTTTCCCATCAGGTTTTTCAAAAGAAAACTCACACAAAGCAATATCTCCATGTTAGTTCCCATCATTTTCCTGCTCAAAAGCTAGGCGTTCTCAACACCTTAGCCACTCGGGCGATGCGAGTTTCCGATGAAAATCACCTTGAAGATGAGAAATCCCAACTTCTAAAGGTTTTTAATAAGAATAGTTATAGTAGGTCTCAAGGTCTTAAGGCTTTTCAAAATGCTGAGAAAGGCCATAAGAATAAAATTGACGCCAAGGATTGGTCTTCTGGTGTTCGTCTGCCTTTTATTCAAGGGACCACAGATAGAATTGCTAGGATCTTGAGGAAGCATAGGATTCATTCTTCCTTTAGACCCCTTAACACTATCCGAAGTTCTCTTCATTCTGTTAAAGACCCGATTAACCCCAGGGATGGAAAGGGTGTTTACTTTATTCCCTGTTCTTGTGGAAATCCTTATATTGGTGAGACCGGTTGATCCATAAACCAAAGGATTGTGAACATGCTGCCGACCTCAAACATCGAAGGTCTCGCTACTCCGCTTTAGCAGAGCATGCAGAAAAACAAATAATCACATCTACATTGAAGAAGCCAAGGTTATTGCAAGGATTGACCATTTTCATCATCATAAATTCAAGGAGGCCTTAGAAATCGAAAAGAGGCCTGTTAATTTAAATAGAAGTGATGCCTGGAGTATCGACAGAAATTGGATTCCTGCCGCTTCTCTTCACTTTATAATCTCTTTTCCTTCTATAGTTAATTAATTAATTAATTTAGTCTGATTATATGTTTTTTTTGAATAATTCCTTTAATTTTATGGTAATTTTTATTTCATTAAGAAGTTTTATTTAATATATTACTGGAATAATGAGGTTATATAGGGAGTTTATCATTTTTATATATTAATTTTTTTATTTATTTAACCTCTTTTTATATAGTAATTTATTTTCCTTAATTAGTTTCCCTTAACTTTTTGGTAAAATTCGTTTTTATTTTTTACCCTACCCAATATGATTATATTATATAGTTTTATAATGTTGACGATCTAATATTAATTAATAATTATATGAATAAGATTAAAATATTAATACGTGTTAGAATATCATTTATTAATAGTATCCATTTTATGACCCTTAAAATTATTTTTTAATATTATATTAATTAATTTAGCTATAAGGGGTTATTATTTTTTCTAAATTATAATTTTTTACATCATTAATTTATCCACAAAATAATAATAATAATAATTGTTTAATTTCTTTCCCTACCTTTTGAGTCATTAACTTTTTCTATTTCCTATCCTGAGTGAAACTGGCTGTTATCCCTTATGGCTAGAGCTCTACATCCATTTATCTAAATGTCCTGAAGATTGAAGATGAACCACCACTCTCTTACGTGATTTTGTTCCAAAAATGTTATGATAATTTTCATCTGGTCCTGAAGATGAACCACCACTGGCTAGTTTGAAAGATTCTCTTACCTGATTTATCTTCAAAAAAATATAAATCTTGTAAACACCCTATCTTGAAACCTAGAAATAATGAGTATAAATAATATATAAATATTTATGCATACATATTCCTTTAAGTTTAAAACCATAACTGAAAAATAATAGAGCATTGTATAAATATTTGTTAACCAGAGAAAATTACATGGCTATTCTCATCTGTATCTGTATACATGAGAGGATGAGACCTTTAATAGAGCCTTGTATAAATATTTGTTAAGCAGAGAAAATTACATGGCTATTCTTATCTGTATCTGTATACATGAGTGGATGAGACTTTCAATGGGTATGAATGAACTAAAAATAAATTATACGCTCGAGAAGGTTAGGGTTAAAATGTTGAAAACCCTAATTATAATAGTGCCCTATTTAAAAAGGATAATTTGTCCTCCAAGAGAGCCTAGAAAGAGAAGGTTAGGGTTAAAATGTTGAAAACCCTAATTATAATAGTGCCCTATTTAAAAAGGATAATTTGTCCTCCGAGAGAGCCTAGAAAGAGATATCCTCTTGAAAATGTAAGCCAAGGCCAATTATGGAAGCTGCCAATATAATTTGAATTCTCCTATATTGAAACGATTAGGGTTCAACCCTGGTATTATAATTTTGAGAAAATAAAATAATAATAGCAACTTTTTAATGGTGAAAGCAATCATTACCCATCAAACTTTAGTTGTAGTATCAATTCTACTTTGCTAACGCAAATATAAACCTAGCAAATATAAACCTTAAAAACTCTCACAGACTAGTTATGTTCACTGGTCGAAACTAGAAATTGGACCAAAACTTAGGTCCAGAAACCTTGCCAAACCTGGAAAACACAGTGATGAAAGAAACAAGTTAATACTGAAGAACCTTCTAAGGAGCTGTAAGTTAGATTGATTATAAATGTAGAACCTTCCAACGAAAAAAAAGCAATTATTTCCGATAAAACTTCATAAAAGATTTGAAAAATTTCATAGCACAACATTTTCCATGGGAAGACTGGACAAAGG
>APFE031129499.1:0-11690 GCA_000404065.3 Pinus taeda
GCACAACCAAACACTAATAAGTACAAAATCACAATCACTCCACCTACTTAATGAAAAAGTACAAAAACATGTCTTTTATAATGTCAGTAGTTTAGATCCATGCATTTCCACTTATTAGATGTAGTAGCAGCATTGGTAGAAGTCCCACTCATCTTCATTGCTTTATAGAGATTAGATTAGTTAAATTAGGGTTTCCTAGGTTTACATGCTTTGATTTACTTTTAGTTCATTTTTGTCAAGTAGCTTAGTCTCCTTTGAGCTAGCTTTCGTCCATCATTGATAAAGCTTCTTCTGTGAGCCTTTAGAAGTTGGCTTGAGCCCTAGCGGACTTGTGCCAGCTAACCAAGTGACAGCTGCGACAAGAGCTAGTACTTGTGCATATAGCACAGCCGCTTCCAAGTTTGTACGAACTACCGGGTTGATAAAATTAAGAGACGGGAAGCCCCAGGAGTTGTAGCATTATTGCTACAATACTGGGGCTCACCATGGACCAGATCACATTTATGAAGGGCGACTTATATGACATCGGTGACACAGTCAGAGATGTCATTATGGAGGCCCTACAACAATTTTAGAAGCAGAAAGAAATCCTCCTAGAGGGCATCTAGACTAGGCTGCAAGAGTTGCAGACCTGCGTGTCACAAGCTAATACGTTGTCCACCATATTAGTTATCAGCACATCAGAAGCTACTGATATGTTGCGCACGAAGGCTTCTAGTGCGCTAGTGTCGCTAGATGGAGCACTGAAAACAGAAAATGAGGCTAATAGGCCCACTTTCAGCGCCTTAAAAGGAGTGGGATTGAACCTAGTAGTGCTCCCGTGTGAAGCACTCCACCTCTTGTAGAATGGAGTCATTACATAGCTAAGGGCCTGTGAGCACCATGTCCTCTAGGTGATCAATGAATAGAAGATAAAAAATGAGGAGGTGGCCTTACAAAGGAATGATTCCATGGTGTGGAGGCCGAGGTGACCAACCAGAGCAAGAAGATCCTACAGGTCATGGAGGAGGCATGCAGAATGGTCTTGAAGTTGACCATTCCAGAGGAGGAGCCAGTTGAGGTCCCCATCTGCAAATTGGCTACAGGGGTGCATGACACTCAGATAGAGATTGCGCAGATTCAGTTGGAGTTAAACCTCCAGATTACAGAGCTCGAGTTGAGGGCCCAACCTTCAACACAACCATAGGTAAAGGAACAACGGGCAACCGCTATCACATAGGCAGTTGTAGTGATGGAGAGTGCAGTAGCAGACTGCACACAATTTTTTGAACAATCGTTTGAGGTCCTGACCAGCCTGTAGGAGGACCCAAACCTCCAGAGGATAGAGATGAAAGCACGCAAACTCCAACAATAGGGACCAACACAATCCGTCGTGCTGACACAAAGGTTAGCCAAGCTGCAGGAAGCCAAGCAGCTGAAGGAACAGGTGGATGCAATGCTGCATAAGCAACAAGTGATGAAGGCGTGACTAAATCCTTGGTTAGAGGAAGCTTATGTGGTCACAGGAAAAATTGAAGGCAAGCTTGTGACTTTGCAAACGATGCAACAATAAATTCATTTGACAGTGCAGGGGTAGTAACCGAGAAAACAGTTGAAGATGAGAAGCAGGCAGCAACTCAGTGCATGACTGAAGTTGTGGTCATTAGGGCAGAGTAGGATGGGCTTCACGCCAAGATCTTTACACCTGCCGAGTAACTCAAGGGTGATTCACAATGTTTATGTTGGGGGACTGTTGGGAGAGAGATCCCCCAAGGGCAGTTTTGGGGCTAAAAGCCCATGTTTAAGTAAATTTTTGTAATATTATTGTAAAGACTCTGCATTTTGTGGTCGCGGAGTGCAAAGATGTTATGTGTCATAAAGGGTAGTCCGCCCTTAGTTTTGTAAAGTAAAGTCAGCTGTAAGAGTCAGCTATATAAAAGGAGCTAAGCTCTAAGTAGTTTGAGAGACACAAGATGTAAGCGAGTCATAGCCTTAGTGTAGATAAAGGCTCTGCAGCTGAGTGCACAAAGGCCTAGGGTAGAAGTCCATAGCTAAGTGCACAAACCCCTATAGCTTTGTGTGCAAGGTGGACAAAGTCTGTAAACACTTTGGAGATATTAATAAAAGGAGTTATTTTGCAATTTATATGTCTTTGTTCTGTTGTTGGGTTTGAATATATTATGTATGAATTTCCTTTATCATGCTTATATGATGCACGAACGAATGCAATCACATTGAATAATTTAGCGCAGCTATGAATATCTGATTACGCAGTGATAAATTTAAGTATTCGGAAAGATAAGCAAATCACTTAGGGTAATTGAGGAATATTCACGGTGCGATGCCATAACAGCATGAAAGCGCTTGAGCCACAGGCTAGGGCTGCATGAAGGTCAATCATATACTTTCGCAAAGGTATTGAAAGCCGAAATAGAGGGTTTGCCTTACAAGCCCTAGAGCGAGATCACCTGCACGAAGGTAGGGTTAGAAGAAATCAAACAACATCACAACCATCTCACAGTGTGGAAACTTGGTTCCAGCATCCCCCCATACTAATTTGGGTGAGACTTCGGTCCGCACTCCGCAGGATGATGCCGAAAGGGCCAGTAGTGTAGGGATTTGTTTGGTTAATTAATGCTAAACCTAGGTCAAGCCCTCTGAAGCCAATAGAGTACTACCCAAGGAAAGTTGATTTTGAGTTGATTTGGAGATATGCAACCCCGAAAGGAATCCTATTGTCCTTCTCTCAAGTCATTTTCTTATTGATGATCCAAGGGAGGGAAAGAGGAGTTCAAATTATATATATATACAACGCATTGGAAGACTAAGGAGAAGAATATGTTTGTGCACTGTTATGCTAGAAAACTTTATCCTGAGCAATTATGCATTCCATTGTTGAGAGAATTCCATCACTATTAAGAGTTCTCTTTGCTTCTTTTAGAGAGGAGGAGTTTTCAAAGGAGATTGAAGAAGGGAAATCCTTGCTAAGAGCTCTTGAGCACCATTTCTTAAGCAACAATCTTTAAGTGTCTTGATATCTTAATTGTAGCTATTTTACCACTAGAAATCAATAAAGAGGATCCCATTCCTAAACCTTTGTTCAGGTGTTTATGCTTCATTAAGCATGTTTAATGTTTCTTATTTTAGTTTTAGTTTAATCTTTCTCATGCATTATTCTTATTACATTTAATGCTTTTCTGGTTCTTGTTTAAGCACTAACATCATCTAGTTTTTTGTATGATCCTTGCAGGGAATAACCTACTATAAGGAAGGTGTTTTTGGGACCCTTATTCAAATAATCACCAAATACAAAATGATAAATCCACTTATTTACCTTCTTTAATCTAATTGGTTGTTTTGTAGGTGCTTCTCCTCATAATTTTCATTACGTTTTGCATCCATAATTTTTGTGGAATTGTACAGGCCTACCTAGGACCTATTCACAGCCTGAAACTAACTCTATTCATTTTTTCGAACTAGTCTCATGAATTTTCCCATAGACATACACATGTGTTGCACGTTTTTGCAAAACATAACCTAGGCAACACAGAGAGAATTTTAAATTTCATTGTAATTTCTCTTTGTAGAGTGTTGTGACAACCTTTAGTGAACTTCCCAAACTCTTGCATTTTTTTATATAGTTTATATAGGATACTAGATTGAATTTCTAACCACTATTAGTAGGGAAATTTCTTATTTTTACTTTGAAAATTTTAAAACTCACATAACTTAACTAGGGGAAAGTAAGTGGCCCTAATCCAGACATATTTTCTATCTTATTTTTCTCAAATCATCACTCATAGCTAAATTAGGAGGAAAGTACATGGCCCTAATCCACACATATTTTGACTAACCAAATATTTTCATTTTTCAAATTATTATCAGGACTAGGAATAGGCATTAGTAAAGAAATGGAGTAGCCCATACTTCCCTTACATCCTTGTGACGTTCTTACAGTTGCATATGAAATATTTTTCAAAGCATTCAATTTCCATTTCCCTACATGCTCACATAGTATAATTAGGAAGGAAGGAGGTGGCCCATTATCCACACATGATTTCTTTCCTGCAAGGAACAATCATAACATAACATAACTAGGGGAGTTGTAATGGATCACCACATATCCATATTGCTTCACAATTTGTATGCTCACAAGTTTACTTTCACACACCTGCACCTGACACACTAAGTTCATCTAAAAGTTGCATCAAGGGTATCCACCTTTTGGAATTTTCATACTTAGTTTCTTTGAAGGTTACATTTTTCACACACTAAGTGAAGATAAGCCTTTTTGAAAACAACCCTAACACTTGAACACATTAAATTCCCCCTAATCGTCACAAAAGAATTTATAGTTTAGGTTAGGACCAATGGGGTAGGCATCCCATAAGCCATTGTTTGTCATTTTACATCTTGAAACATAGAATTTGTCTTATAGGGAGCTTAAAATACTTCACCATCTAATGGTCAAAACTAATGCATGCCAAAAACCCGATTCATAGGGGGTTAGGCTTAGGTCTTAGTGCATGCAGATCTCAAGGAGGCTACCCAACTCATTGGTCCAGGGATATGCATTGTTAAATGACTACCAAGAAGTTCAATATTTGATCTCCCATGTGGGACAAATGTAACCTTAGTGGCTAAATTTTAGGTCATATTTCCCTATAGGTTGAGGTGTGGAAAGCGTTGAGACATGGTGTGATCTTGGTAAGGCTACTGGAAACATCACCAGTACTTTATGGACACCACCCCAGTACCCCACATTATAAGTCGTATGTATACCTTGGTTGATTCTTGGTTGTTGGAAGCATCACTAGTAACTTCAGGACATGGCCCCAGTACCATACTATAGAATCTTTACAAGCCACAATTAATGTTTGACTGGAAAGGACATAAAGGTATTTTCAGTATATTTTATCATACACAGAAAACATAAAACCTTTTTTTTCTTGATTGGTCACATAGAATAAAGTTAAAGTGAGAATTAACCATTTTCACTTTTTCTTTATGTATGTGGTTCATTTGCTTTGATAAAATTCCCATCTCACCATATAAAGTAGCGCACACCCACAAGGGAACCATAGGAGATCCAAGGGTTACTGGTTGCTCTCACCGAATTCTAAACCTACCCCCTTTTTCGGGAGGCATGCTAGGTCTCTCTCTATCTAGGCATAGAAGACACCATCCAACCACTTTGATTGGGTCATTCTTTTTTGGAGAAACCTTGATTGGGACCCCTTCCTCTCAAAGTACTCCTTTTACTATGCATTTGGTGAGTCCACATACTACTCCCCCAAGTAGTCCTACTCGTTCTCTCCCACAAGGGAACTCTTCTCAAACTACATCCTAAGGTTATTCCAGTATGGCCAATACCAACAAAATCCCATTTGTAGCTTCTCTAAACCTACCAAATCTAACTAAGATCACAAACAATCCAATTTCCCATGATCCACAATGGCCTCCCATGCTAACTAATATTCCTTAAGAAATTCCTAAGTTTGAAGGTAAACAGGGGCAAGATCCTAAAACCCACATCATAACCTTTCATTTGTGGTGTTCATCCAACAACATCATTGAGAAATAAATTCGTCTGAGAATATTTCAACACACCCTAACTGCCCCTGCCATGAAATGGTATGTGAACAAGATAACGTGATCCCATGACATGTTTGGATCCCTGGATCGATCATTCCTCAATTTTTTCTAACACATGGTACATCATGACACATGGTTGAAATTATTGACCCACATCTGCCAAACTACTTCTACCCATATCTTTGACCATGTTCATGAATGGAGAAAACATCATAGTCTATGTAAGGTCAATGTCACACTAGCCCTTCTTCTAGACTTATTTTTGAAATATTTTTTGCCAGCAATCACAGAAGATGTGGCCACAACCATGCCAACAAAAAAAAAAGGTTATTCACAAAGCTTAATAATTTGAGCTCATCTACACTCAATCGAGATACCTTTACTCCATTCTTCTTGATGCTCCTCAATTACAATCCTTTGCAAAAGATAAACCAGGAACATCAAATGTGGCAGATGGTTTAGTTGGAACCATCACCCAAAGTCAACATGGAAGAACTTTCCAATAGTCCAGAAATGTGTGCAGTGAAAAACCACACTTTCAATCATTAGGTGGTCCACCCGTAGTCCCAACCAACTAAAGATATTATCCTATTCCACCTGCACCATCTCAAGACCCTCCCATGTAGGGTAACCAATATCCTCACATGTAGGGTAGCTAGTACCTTTCATGCACCATGAAGATTATGTCACCTCCCAACCCACTTACATTAACCTAGGACAAGGTAACCCTTATTACCCTTTTTCTACACCTTAACAATCTAATCCCTCATTGAAACCAAATACATGGGTTAATTTTGTGCAACCTTCATTCCTTCAATAGCAGCAGGCATTTGGAATCCTCAACCCTACTAACCCTTCAATTTTCAACAACAAGAAAGGAAATAAAAAACAAAAATTGGAACCTGGTCAAGGGGAAACAACCAACCTCCACATGGACCAACTGGGGGAAATTTCCCCAATCTGAACTAAACTCAAAACCAAGGTATTAACAAACTAGAAAATAAAAACAAGAATGCTAGTATTAGGACCAACCATGCATGCGCTATGTGTGGGTAATCTGGGCATTACACCCATCATTGTACTCAACTCCCATAGTTGAAGAGGATGAGAGAGGCTAGGGAGCAGGGGGAATGAACCAACAACCTACAATAATGTAGAATCATTTCCTCCATTAGGGATAATTGGCCACGCAACAAGAGTTCACCCCTCACCAATACCAAAATCCATCTCGGTGCATTTCTAATGACCCAGTTAGTCATGACATTTTCATTGTGAGAACAAATGTTCTCTAGCAAACACGAAACCGATACTATGAGGCCTCTCTAGAAATCAATCCTTCCACATCATCTAACATTGCTTCTACATCATATTTGATGATACCATGACCCCCTATTAAACCCATTTTGAAAATGATCAAAGGGCCATTATGTCATACTTCCCATTACTCAAAGGAAGATGCTAACTATAACATTGTTAATGACTTAGCATGGTCTCCTTCATCCATGTAAATGCTAGAGGTCTTATAACTCTTTCCAATTTAATGAAAATCCATAAGTTATGCATTAGGCACAATCAACTTTGATTCATGATTTATGGTTTTTTAATTGGAAAACACTATAATGCAACTCCCATATATAGTTTCTTTTAAGATCCCGGTCACCATCCTAAAAATCACCATCCGTTGATGCATCATATATGAGGAGGCATCAACTTGTATTATGTCAAAATCAGTTTGGAAAAAACTAGGGTCCCCCAAACTAACTTCTTCCCCCATTACATTAAGGACTTATGGCAGATGCCCCTTCGCACCCATCAAAATTTTCCAAAATATCCCAGTGGAGCTAGCTAGAAAGACAATGATCATAGACATTAGATTCCTTGATGCCCAATCATAGTACAATATATTACTAGACCACAAGTACATGTATGCCATGAGTGCAATATGTCGTCATTATTTCACGTCATCATGTTTCCCCATGATGGGAAGATCACCACCATATATTAACTAACATACTACAAGAAACGGTAATCCAAAACCCCTGATGGTGTGTTACCTTTCATAGCATCCCACAATGAGTTGGTCCCTTCCTTCATCAAAGTAGGCCGAGGGATGCTGAAAGCATCATCACTTCTAGGTACGTACCAAGGAGACCCACCAATAATCAAACCTAGTTACACAACCCCAGTGTGTATGATGAGTTTGTCAAGTGTTACCTAGTCTTAGACACCAATTCTGGGCACACCCAATACTGTGACTATTGATTCATCATTCCTGACATACACAATAACCCAAACACCTTTCTTATATCCCCCACCTAGTTTTGTCTCACACTAAGTCATGGAAACACTTACCTTGCCCAACATGGATCTCCAAATTCCTGTTTGGTATTTGGCCCTGTAGCCCATGTCAACAAACTTAGGTATTGCTTCGACTGGAGCGAATATTCCTTAGCCACACCTCAAGGAACCATACCTGCAACAACACCAACAAGTGCCGCTAAAAATGAGAAACATAAAGGAAAAAAGGTAGAAATCCCAATTAATTCCTCTTCTAGGGTATCTTTGTCATGTGCATTATCTGAGGTATCATGACACCCTACCAACTAGTGCCCATAATTGGAAGAATTAAAATCTCTTCTTCATACACCACAAGTACCAATGGCCCCACCCCCAACTCCAGGAGATAAGGCCACCTCATTACGTAATATGAAATTATGTACCAACCATCCATGAGTTATATGCGCACAATACACATACTACATGCACCATTGTCTAGAACTCCCTCGCTATCAAGGTACATTGGGTTCCCTTGCCCAAGCCAATATTATGACACCACCACTTCCCAACACCTTAGTGGCTGACATTGTATCCAAAACCATTTACTGTCTCTTCAACAAAGAAACCTCATGCAAGGACCACCCTTGTGCTCATTGCCAGTCAACCTCACACCCCATATCTATCTCCTCCAGGATGTCAAAGGTACCTCAAACAACCTCGCTGACACACTCATGCACCTTTTGTGACAATACAGGGAATTTGATAATCAATGTCGAGAGTTGAACAAAATGAGGGACCTTTTTCTCTCATTTGTCCACCTTCATCGGCTAGATTTCTCAAACAAGTTTAGACACAAGTGCAATCATTATCGCATTTGTTCCTAAGTCCATCATACGAGGAACTGTCCATTCCTCCCCTGATTTTGAGCAGTAAGGGAAACATTGTAATAAATTGGCATCGAGACCTCAACCCCTCTCCCGCTGCCAACGCTAAGCTCAATGGGTGACACACACCTTTACCACATGCCCCACCTATTGACATGATCCACAAGTCATCGTCACGAATAATGAGAGAGGTTGTTACATTGACCATCTATTATATAAGCATAGGACCTGCATTACATGGCGCACACCCTTGTGCCATTTCTACGAGCACCTCTCATTTTTCGGCGACATGTCCAAAATTGTAAACATTTAGATAGCTTATCATCTTACGACACCCACCCCATGTAGTTCCTGAACAATATTCTCCCACAAAGCAATATTCCTTGCACCCAAGGACCCTAACACCTTCTCGTGAACCTTTCCATACACACCATCAAGCTACTATATGAGATATTCTCCCACCACCTAGTGTTGATGACACCCAACACCCCATATGGTTCATATCCTCATCCATAGGAAACTTGATTCATGTCATTTCTCATCGTTCTTTGGTGTCGAGATTGCTTCACCCATTGTGAAGGTTGCACCACCCACAACTATACAAAATTCATGCAGTTTGTGCATTGTCAACATCATTGGGTTCTACGATAACAACCACTAAATCATTTTCTTACTTGTTAACCAACACCACTCAATTCCAATTTTCCTAGCCTCATGACCTCTCACAACCTCTCTCGCTATTAGAAAGCTTTTTCATTCAAGTGAATATATTTTAGAATCCATAATAGAACTAGAATGTCCTCAAGACACCATGTAACATCTAGAGTGGTGGTCAGGAGGAGACACCACCTTGGCTTCCCCCACCACTACCAGGAGGTTCCCTAACTTCCTCAGGATCTAGAATCAAGTCATAACCTACTTCATTGTGGTGGCTTCAATTCTGCAGCCCACTAGCATTCTCATTTTTTTGGCTTGTCTGACATTTCAGAGAACCCATCAAGTGCGCCTTTTTGTGTTTTTCAATACATCTTTTTAAGTGCACTCTTGTTTGCATATTGTCACATAAAGATGTTTTCACTTGGGGTATTGGCTTTTGATGTTATAGGTTCTTTGTATCTTCTCAATAAAACCACTCCCCCAGTGCCAATCGGAAATTAAGGTATCATTTTTCACTCAGCGTGATAGGCTTCCTCAAGATATTTACATATCCTGGCATCATTTCTCTAAAATAAACCATAGGGTCCACCATATCAACAACGTTTACCATCACCTTCCACTTGCACATGGTAAACATCTACATCTATCGATAGCATCTCACCCACATGAATTATCCCAGTTCATAGTTTCCTTCACACTGTCAATATCCATGACCATTCCACTAGGCTTGGGAGCCATTTTCTTCCATGTCTGGAAGTTCATCCTCATACTTCTCTTATTTTGTCATTATTTACCAACACCACTCCAGGGCACTATTCTTGTTACTATCAGATCGAATTGAATGCAACAATGCATTCTATATTTTCCCTATCATTCATCCATATTATAATAGACCATCTGCATCATTCCATTCATCTCATCCACCCCACACTCATAACAATGAATCAGGGCCCCACCCTCTGCAAAAAACCCACCTGCATCGTCACGCAGACCACCATTTCCTTAGGGCACCCGTATCCATGTTTGTACGTTCCAAACCACTTTGAAGTTATTTTGGAAATTTTACAAATATTTTTTAAGGAACATGATTCTCACCAATAGTTGTGTGTCAGTTACCTGGCAACAATCCTAAGTCACCCTTGGTTGGAGCACACCTTTTACCCATCTCATACATATACCATTGATCACCATTTTCTATTATGATACCACAACAATTAGAATGACAATTACCACTTGCCCTTGGATTTCGTACTGATTCTAGGGGCATTACCTCAGTGAAATTTTTTTGTCTGTCGCCACTTGCATAAACACTCCAACCTCGAGCAATTTTTTTATGTCCCTTACATGTTGTAAAATCTCGCTATCATGTCTATGGACTCATCCTATTGCAAATGTTTGTTCCAATTTCACTTGGATTTCTCAGAACCATCTTTTGGGTGGTTGGCACTTCATTCTATTGATAAAAACACCCATCTTCCAGAATTGAAGTCATGCCTTGGTTACTCCCACCTAATAGGGATAATCTTCGGTGGCATAGTGGGAACCATTATTTTCCCACTAATGTCATCAACCTCCCTGACATTCAACCTCAACATAATTTTTCATGTCAGGTTAGTAGCATATGCTATGACCTTTACACTTCTCTCATTTAGTCAAATACCCCTACATCCCAATGCACCCTCTTCAATAGTGTCGTGTATCAAATGCACGGGGGCACTCAATTCAACGTGTTTGTCAGAGGCACTCTGAAGGGTGAAAGAAGTTAGCTTCTTCACCTAGTAAGATGTAATCCATTTCACAGTTGACTTGAGAGGATCTTTCCTAGATATTTGTAATACTTCAGGCTCAGTCATCATAACGAGCATGGGACATGCCCACCTTGTATAGAAACTTTTCTATCATCATTTCTTCAGAGCATGATTTTCTTTGAGTTGTCATTGAAGGACCTCTCCCCAATCATATATCCAGTAATCTCCTATCTCTCAAAAATCACATGAGACTCATTTTCATAATAGTAAAATGTGATGTATTTTGGTTATATGCTTGCTCCTAACCTCATACATCAGGAGGCAACTATTAAAATGGAAAAATTGTACACACATATGTACAGTTCAAATGAAACCCACAGTTAGACAACAACATGTACATGTGAAGCTTTTCTAGTTGGAAACATCATGAAAATAAAAATAAAAAAATAAAGGTTTTCTAAAGTCCAATTTAAAAAATCAAACCGCGTGGGTGCTCCATAGAAAAAAATTCAATACTAGCAAATTTTCCTTCATTATCCGCGCGACTCTC
>APFE031129508.1:11963-57312 GCA_000404065.3 Pinus taeda
AACATTTAAAAACCATTATTCTCATTTAATTCATTAGAAAATTTAAAGTGTAAAAACTAAGCCCTTTAAAGAAAAAGGGTTGATGCTCATCAACACTTTTCAAAATCAAGATGAAAATCATTAACAAAAAAAAATGTTCATACTTGATACATAAAAAAATTTAAAGTGTCAAAAATAAGCCCTCTAAAAAAATGTGTTGATGCTGCATCAACACTTTTCAAAAATCAACATGAAAATCACTAACATTTAAAAAAATGTGTTGATGCTGCATCAACACTTTTCAAAATCAGCATGAAAATCACTAACATAAAAAAAAAATGTTCATACTTGATATAGAAGAAAATTTAAAGTGCCAAAAATATGGTAAAAAAAAGTGTATTCTAGCATCTTCACCACTTTTCAAAATCGGGTGATTTTTTGCTACCGCAAAAAAACGGGTACGAGTTCACTTTCTCGTTTGATCAATAACTAAATTCAAATGCTTTGAGTTGTACATGCGCAGAATGTGTATGATCATCCTACTCACGAACTCTATCTAGCCATCAGTTTGGGGATGGAAAGTTGTGGACTTAGTGAGCTTGGTGTCCAACATCAACTAGAGACTGGAGAAAAATGTAATGAGGAGCCTGTTATCTTGATCTGAGATGATACACTGTGGGATCCCAAAGCTTACCCACAATCGTTCAAAGAAGAGGTTAGCAGTGGCTTCTACTATTATATTATTCTTGCAAGCCACCATAATGGCCATCTTCAAGAATTTGTCGACGACCACAAAAACACAATCGTTGCCATGCTTAGTAGAAGGAAGGCTCAACATGTAATCGATGGAGATGGATTCCCAAGTTCGACTAGCGGTAGACAACATAGTATAGAGGCCTTACTTCTTGATGGTCGATTTGGCAATGACGCGGCTAGTGTAGGATCTGATGTACTTCTCGACATCATGTTGAAGATTCAGCCAATAGAAATACTTCTATAGTATTGCCACCATTTCACGACCCCAAAATGCCCAGCAACCTGATTGTAGTGTGCTTCCCAAATCATCTTGGAACGCTCGGTTGAAGGAACACAAATGTGTCCTAGGTGGCATAACAGGGCATCTTAGAGATGAAAATATGGACCTTTTTGACCCTTCAAGAGTGTCTGGTATGTGTGGCTGAATTGTGGGTCGCTTTTATAGAGAAGTGGCCAATCAGAAGTCTTGTACCCGCAAGATTAGAGCAGGGTGGTTAACGCCATGATCGATGGTTGGCTGAGGCAGTCTGCTACATTCTTGGTGTTCCCATTCTTGTACTTGATATTGAAATGGAACTATTGTAGGTATGTGGACCACTTCTGATGGTGATCATTTTGCAACTTCCCTTGCATTTGTATGAACTATAGTGGCTAGTGGTCTGTGCGGATGACCATTTCCTTCCCCAAAATGTAATGCTTCCATTGTCAGCAGGCCTACACAATGTAATACATCTCTTTGTCATAAGATGGATACTTCCAGACTATGTCTAAAAGTGTCTCACTATGATATGAGACTAGATACCCCTGCTGAGTAAGGACTACCTCAATAGCATAGTCAGAGTCATCTATCTCGATCTCAAATGTTTGTTGCAAGTCTGGTAATGTGAGCACTGGTGTAGAGCAGAGGTGATGTTTCAACTCTATGAATGCCTTCTATTGAGATTCATACCAAAATAATTTATCTTTCATTCCTCCCTTGGTGACTTGACCCTAGGTCCAAGTGATATGAGAGAACCCCAACACGAACCTGCGGTAGACATCGGCAAGTCCTGGAAAGTTGAGGAGCTCTGTCAGAGTGGTTGGGGCTAGCCAATCCTGAATGACTTGTATCTTTGCTAGATCCACATGCATCCCCCATTCATCAATAATGTATCCCAAATACTAAACCTCGGTCATGCCAAAAGTGCATTTCTCCAAATTAGCACACATTGTTTTGCCGTAGTGTTTGGAGAACTTGTCGGATGTGGTGGATGTGGTCTTCCCAACTCTAGGTGAAGATCAATATGTCATCCAAGTATACCACTACAAATGAGTTGGTGAATGGCCGCAAGATGTCATCCATCAACCTCATGAAGGTTGCAAGAGAATTGGTCAACCTGAAAAGCATAACCAGTCATTTGAAAAGGCCCTCCTTGGCTTTGAAGGTAGTCTTCTACACATCGGAGGGTTCAATTGGTACATGGTGATATTCAGACTTCAAGTCAATCTTTCTGAAATATGTTTCCCCCTTGAATTGGTCCAGAAGGTCATCAATCTGTGGGATAGAGTACCTATTCTGAACAATGATCTTGTTCAACGCCTGATAGTCAATACAGAGTCTCCAATTCCCATCCCTCTTCTGTACTAACATGTTCAGGCTCCCACAAGGCGATGAACTTGGCCAGATGTGACCTTTCTATAGAAACTCCTTAATTTGCCTCTTGATTTCATCATTCTCTAGAATGGAGTGCCGATAGATTGGTCCATTGGGAAACAATGCACCTAGGATCAGATCAATGGAGTGCTTGAACTGATAATGCAGAGACACCCCTATGGGGGAGGTGAAGATGTCCTCTTACTCCTTCATGACCTTATCCATTTGTTGTTGTTATGTGTAGGGGCCCTGTCTAGAGTTCATGGCCATCGTATTCTTCTTTCGATGAGGGAATATCATCAGGAAAACAAATTTCCCATTTTTGGAAATGAGCTTACTCCATTGTTTTGCAGTAACCAAACAGATGGCAATAGACAATGCTACCTCTGGTATCTTGTACAACTTATTTCCCAAGGTAACAATAACAGCACAAGGCCTTGACTCATACACATCATGTCGCTTCCGCAAGTATGGTTGGCCTAATAATACATCACAAACATCAAGGGGAGCAACATCACATAATACCTCATCCATGAAGGGCTTGATGTTGTATGGAATGTGACACTGTTGGCTCACATGAAGATCCTTTCCTTGGTGAAGCCACCCAATGGTGTATGGTTGTGGGTTTGTTGTCATCGGTAAGTTGAGTCGCTTCATGACCTATGCTAAAATGAGGTATTTTTGGCTCCTGTTGTCAACAATGAACTATAATGGGGAACACTTTACCCACATCTTGGAGTCGAATAGGCGCTCCTCCTCCTCTAAATCTTTGGGTTCCTCCTTCTGGATCTTCATGGTGGAAATGGTGGCATTGGGATCCACATCGATAATATGATTCCCTTTGTCATTTCTCGTGTCGTTTCTGAATCAGATTCAGAAAATGCATCTGATTCTGAAACCTTCAGTTCGACCACCATTGACTATGTGGCTCGACACATTTGTGTTATGAGTGGAGCTCTTATGGAACTCACACCACTTTCCCCTATCCTTCTTCATCTTTTCGGTGTTGTTGTTTTCTTATGACTTTGGTGGGTTGTCCTAGGCTACCCTGCCCTAGCTTTATCCTTTATTCTGTAGTTTGGGGGCACCTTTCCCTTGCTTCAGATTCAAAAATCCAAAGTCTTGCTTCTTCTGTTTAAGCTTTTGCTCAATCTTGATAGGGTATCAGTACGCCATGCTGAGCGAGGAGATGTCCAGGAACTCCATCTCATCCAGGATGTACCTGTGTAGGTAGCCACGGTACTTAAGTACTAAATGTTTCTCAGAATCCTCAATACCCAACTTCGTGCGAAGGATATAAAGAAAATTGGTAAACTTTTGCACATCTTGGTCCCTTCCTTGCTGCAGCGTGGTCCACTTTATGTATTTATCCTCATATCTCCTGATACGCTATTACTACTCCTTGATGGTGTCCTGGAATGAATTCCAAGTGGGTGAGGCCTAAAATAGTGAGGGTGTGCTTTCATCCTTCTGATCACAATAGGTTTCCCACCAGTCCTTGATGCGGGGGGCAGCTTTGAGAAGAGAAAAGGTAATCTTCTCCTGATTGGAGAAATCATGAATAGAAAGATATCGTTCTAGTATATTTAACCATTTATCTATGTCATTTGCATCTGTTTGTCCCTCAAATATGTGAATGTCAAATTTTACTTGTACCTTAAAAGGAGTGGAGCCTCTAGAGTGGTTGTTGGATGTTGATGCGCCGTTAGTGGGCAACCGTTGAAGGATCTAGGCAAAGTTATCCATCATCACATTCCTTTGTTTCTCGAGGGCCTCCTTGAGAAATATTTTGATAGGATATCCTGCTCCCTCATCTTTATTTTCTTCCCCCATGGGTGGCTCTTGGGGTTTGCGAGGCTGATCTTGCAAAGGTTCAACAACATCGATCCCTAACTCCTTATATCCTGACCTCATTGGGCACATGGAAGGAAAAACAGAGAAAGAGAAAACTGCTTTGATACCACTGATTTGAATTTAAACATGAATGCAACAAACTACAGATATAACCATAAATACAGAGATGCAACAGAAATAACGCTTCATTTCATTAATATCAAATACTGAAATATGCTTACAAATAGAATGGAACTAAGTCTAGCTCGGGCGATGGTAGCTTATCCCTTAGAAGAGATGTGGTAGCTACATGCCTTTGAACTCTATTACAATGAGGTTGAAAGGCCTATTTATTATTGAGAAATAATGGAAAACCTAAACATCCAAAAACCTAACCTTAGGAGATGAAGCACCAAACTATGGGCCCTGTTTGGGTAAATTGGTACATCACTACTTCCCAGGGTCATAACTTTGGCTTATGATATTCGTTTGACATGCACAATACCTCGTTATGAAGAACTATCCAAGGGATATAGCTTTCAAGTGGCCAAGATCAGTCAATGACCCATGTTGGACCCAGGTTTCGCCAAAAATGTCATTTAGGGTCTCAAAACGGCTACAGAAGTTTAGGACTGAAAAACTGTCAAAATAGTAAATTGAGCTACAAATAAGGAAACTGAAAAAATTGAAAGAAACAATGGTGGGGGTCCAATTGGAATAGGCGGGTGGCCACCAATATCCTCCTGGATCACTACTCATCCAACTTTCTAAATTTTTCCAGAGCCTAGGTGTCCTTTACTAACTAGAAACAAAATTGTAGTAGGTTTTGAATTGGATTTGTTGTTGCCACTTGCTCTCTATCTACAATGTCATCATATACAGTCGACATAGCTACTTCGCAAATTCAAATAGATTTGTCGGCTACATGCTTCTAAAATGCGTTATAATGAGGCTCAAAGGCCTATTTATTATTGAGAAATAATGGAAAACTCTAAACATCCAAAAACCTAACCCTAGGAGATGAAGCACTAAACTATGGGCCCCATTTGGGTAAATTGGTACATCACTACTTTACGAGGTCGTAAATTTGGCATATGATCTTCGTTTGATGTGCACAATACCTCGTTATGAAGATCTATCCGAGGACTATAGCTTTCAAGTGGCCAACATCGGTCCATGACCCATGTTGGACCCACGTTTCCCAAAAAACATCATTTAGGGCCTCAAAATGGCTACAAAAGTTTAGGACCTGAAAAACTACCAAAAATAGTAAATTGTGCTACAAATAAGGAAACTGAAAAAATGAAAGAAACAATGGTGGGGGTCCAAGTGGAATAGGCAGGTGGCCACCAATATCCACCTGGATCACTACTCGTCCAATTTTCTAAAATTTTCTAGAGCCTAGGTGTCCTTTACTAACTATGAAATTTTAGTAGGTTTTGAACTAGATTTGTTGTTACCACTTGCTCTCTACCTACAATGTTATCATATATAGTCGACATAGCTACTTCAAGAATTCGAAGAGATGTGGCAACTACATGCCTCTAAACTACATTACAATGAGGCTCAAAGGCTATTTATTATTAAGAAATAATGGAAAACCCTAAAAATCCAAAAACCTAACCCTAGGAGATGAAGCACCAAACTATGGGCCCCATTTCGGTAAACCGGTACATCACTATTTCCCGGGGTCATAACTTTGGCATACGATCTTCATTTGATGTGAAAAATACCTCGTTATGAAGATCTATCTGAGTACTATAGCTTTCAAGTGGCTAACATTGGTCCATGGCCCATGTTGGACCCAGGTTTCCCAAAAAATGTCATTTAGGGCCTCAAAACCACTACAAAAGTTTAGGACCCAAAAAACTCCCAAAAATGGTAAATTGTGCTACAAATAAGGAAATTGAAAAACGAAAAGAAACAATGGTGGGGGTCCAAGTGGAATAGGCAGGTTGCCACCAATATCCATCTGGATCACTACTCGACCAACTTTCTAAAATTTTCCAGAGCCTGGGTGTCCTTTACTAACTATAAACAAATTTGTAGTAGGTTTTGAATTGGATTTTTTCTTACCACTTTCTCTCTACCTACAATGTCATCATATATAGTCGACATAGCTACTTCATGAATTCCCTCTAACTTGTCCCATTTTGCAACAACCATATCCCTCCATGCCTCCTTGTATGTGGCCTTTTCCCAAGCAGGGTTGAACTTTGGAGGGGTTCATGATATCTCCTCACCCACTGAGACTATAGTGTCCTAGACTTCACAACAACTACCCCTGTCATGAAACCTCCCCGGGTCATCACACCAACCCATTATTGGGTTCTATGGGGTTCAACAACTATCATTTGCATGTTAGGGCCCTTCTTCTCCTATCACTTCACAATTGGCTGAGGATAGTTCTATGTTGAATGGTCAATCACCTTAAATAAGTACACATTAGAGAAATTTTTAGGTCCAAAATGACCCCCCAAGGAATATTATAAAATAATAATGGAAATAATAAAATAAGATTAGATTACATCATCAAATTTTTTAGGGAAAAAGGAAAAACTACTTTTTTAGGTAGTATTTTCAACTTATCTCCCTATAATTTTACTTATATTTTGAGAGGGAGCACTCATTGGATGAAAAATTTAATTCATCATCCAAGGAGTACCCATATCGCATACTTTCGATGGACCCTAATACATGAAAAATGAGAAATACATGAAAAAAATGTGATTGCAATCATGTTTTTCATGTATTTCTCATTTTCTGTATAGCAGGGTCCATCAAAAGTATGCAACATCAGTAAGCCTTAGATGAGTAATTTAATTATGCATCCAATGAGTGCTCCTACTTGAAATTTTATTATTGTTTAATCTTTTTACTCTTTTACTCCAAAAATGGAGAATTATCCTCCATGGTTGACATCATCATCTTGAATCCTATTGGTTCTTATAAAGTTGATTTTTATTTTAAATTTTTGTTTTGAGTCCTATTTTTTACCTCAAAATTTCTTTAATTGGGTGTATCAGGGGTTGGTGTAGTCATGCACAAGGTGTCCTTGTTGTCCACAATTGTAGCATATTATTGTACCTCGAACTTAGTCAAATCCTCCTATTTCTCGATTCATTCCTCCAAATCCTTTAACTACCATTCCTTGTCCTTGTCCCTCCTAATTATATTGTCCATTGTAGTTGTACCCTGGTTGGTTGAAACTAGCCGGAGTAGCCTCAGTCTGTTCGAGTCCCTACACCCGGAACTAGTCAAAAGTGCACTCATGCATTGACTAAAATGTGTGGTAGTGGTGGATATCGTTTCCCACTAATTTTCAAAAGTCACAAAATAGAGTTTGTCTCATAGCTTCATACTTCTGCATCACTAGACAACTAACAGGTGTATGGCCCCACGATCGACAAATTTCACACCACATTCCTCTTCCTTGTAGAAGTGGATTCACTGTGCTAGTCACCATATAGCCTGTCAAAATTTACATTAATTCCTATTGTGTCCCTCTATCTAAAAAATGATGCACCATACCTTTTCCTAATTTTCCTTCTGCTTTGTCAAATCCTGAAGCTACATGGTCAGCACAGCCAACTATGACTACACCTGCACCATACCATTATTTTTTCCACCTCCTACTGGTAAAGATTCCAATTTTAACAAGATTTATAAGGCATCTAAATACGTACCTATATTCTAATGTGTCAATGGTATCTTGATATGCAACAGTACTCTAACAATAAACCACTCTTTATGTTGCACATATGAAATCTCGAACGTTAACCTGTCCTTCAATACCTTGAATAATTGATCAAATTCCCACACTAACTTGCTTGACACTTGCTCAATTTCCTTGAATTTTGTAATGCATTGGGACTCTAATTTTGACTTCTGGAATCCTCTTACCAAATATTGTATAATCTCATTTAGAGTCTTATTCTATCCATCTGGAGTCTCCTCTTCAATTTCATGTACCATGTCAATGTGTGATCCCAGAAAGTTGTTCTTGTTGAGTGATTGTTTTTGCCTCATCCTGGACCTGCTTGGATGTCCAGATGACCTCACACACAAATAAATGTTGCTTTGGGTCCTTGTTCCTAGAACGTTGAAACATTGGCATTCTAAGAACCACACTCGCCATTATGCTTTGCATCGTACTTCCAGATGGAGTACTTCCACTTGCACCAACCTAAACTTGAGTACCCTGTGAATGCTCCTATAGTTTGACCAATCCCACTATTACTAGTATTTCCTCCTCCTTGACTATAATTACCTTCTACACTATTCATATCAGTGTGTTGAGTTCTTATCTCTTGCTTTGTAGACACATGCAGGGTCATGGACTCAACACCAAGCACAACCTGATTTTGTTGTTTCGATTCCAAATATTTTGTACTACGTGGAATTAGTTGTCCTCCTTCCTCTTCTTTTTTGTGTGGTGTACCAAACTATATTCCTTCATAACTATGTTAATTACAACTACTCTTCATCCTTTAGTGGCCTCTCCTAACTCCTCTTTGGGATTCTCCTCTTGGCAGGCATCGACACTAACCAACATCCTCCCACGTCACCCCGTTGAAACCTCCTTCCACTCCTCTAAGTGCCACCCTCAAAACTCTCTCTCTCTCTCCATATTGTCTCTTTGCCTACACTTCTACTACAAGCTCAACAATATACCCCTCCAACACACTCTCTAACCAAGAGACCATAGAGCATGAGGTTTTATTACTTACTCCTTGTAGTCGACATACCTCTTCTGGTGTCCACTTCCTTTTTCCATTGTGGAGGTATGTACGTCGGAACGTATTGATGATCCTGGAAATATCTTAACCAAGGGGGGCTCCCTGATGAAAATTCCCAATCAAACTTCACACCATTTGGTGTGGGAGCCATTCCAGAAATAAGGCTCGACTGCCATATGTTAGAGATTTTCCTTGGCTACAATGGTCACCACAATAGAGTAGCGTACATGTACTTTTATATGAACAAGTGAGTATGCCTTATGCAATGTTCAACTGCAGAATGTATAAAGGTTTTTCTACCAAAGGGGAGATAAAAGTGAGCCTTTAAAATAATATTAATAGTACTAATCTAGTAGAGACACATGATCATATACATATGGATGAATCGTTGATCAACTAGAGAAATAGTTCACATAGTAGTAACGATTGTTAAAAGACATACAACACACCTTTAACAAGATAAGTACCAAAGCCACCAAAATAGTTCAATATCCCTAGTAAATATGAAAAATGACATACATCATTAACATTCAATGAATAGTCTTATAATATTTACGACATATGCATGAAAGTGTGTTGGCTCAATCTGTTTTAAAAATTAAGCAAAATTTCCAAGATACATCAGTGTAGTGAACACCACTAGCTCCAATAGTGGAGCATTAGAGAAACCACTTGCTCCTCTACAAGAACAATCTTCCTCTCTAATGCCTAGTAGGAGGAGCCAAGGTGAAAAGTCATTTTAATGAGATATGAGGGTGTATATATAGTAAATGGGGTGACCATTCACCTACCTTGTGACTCTTGGACTACCCTCATGATTTCTATACTTCTCTATGACCTTGAATCCTTCATGACTTTTCACATTCTATAGACAACTCTAGGACTTCCACTTTACATTACATTTCTCACATATTGAAAATTACATATTCCACAAATGATGTAGTAAATTATGACACATATACAACTTGGCATGACACCTTGACAAGACATGACATGACATTGATGACATGGACTACATGATGTTATGGAAATTTCAAGCCACTCTTTTTGTTTCTATCTTTGTGTCTTCTTAAAAGATGAAATGTGTTCTCTTCTTCCTCCTCCATAAGGCTTGAAGGTAGGGATTCTTCAATGTGAAATTTATCTCCATCTATTGTCGCAATATAGTGTCCCTTTGTCTTTTCTTGATTGATCAACTTCTCTTTGAAACTACCAAGGTGTCCTATAGTAGGGTCTTGTTGAGAAATCAATTCTTATAGGAATTAGGGTTTGATACCTCTTTCTTAATAATTACTTGTGAATTATGTTGGATTATTTAATTCTTTATTAGTATTTCTTTCATTAAGCAATTACCAAATTATTTGTTTATGAATACCACAAGAATAAGAGACACAAGATGTAGGTGCTCAGCCAGCCCGTAAAAGCCCTTCAAGGGGAAAACCCAGTCCAACTCTTCCACTAGTAGGTTCAAATTTGGATGAGATTCTCCAAGACCTCTTAGACATAGACAAGGACCTCCTCCAACCACCAAGTCATCCCTTACCTTGAATATATGATCCTTGTCAAAGTCTCCAAGTAACAACTCCCTAGCAGCAGCTTGGGTCTATAATTTTGGCCCCCAACAATAGAAATTCAGACCTGCAATAGACACAAAATTTCAGCCCCAACAACTTCCTAGAAAATTTGCACGAATGAGAGATAGATAGCCCAGAAACTCGAATTAGGTCTTCCCAACAAATTTGGTCCTCCTCCAGCTACTTCGTAAACTTTTCTTCTTCTCTTCCTTGAAGATTGAACTTGATGAGTGAGTGCTCAAAATAGGTTGAAATTCCTCTCTATATAGCCTTTCTATTGGGTCGAATTCCCCTAATGTTGGCCGACTTCATGGAGATAGGTCTAACTTGGTGTGTTGGTTACAAATAACATTTTTGACTCAAAAATAATTATTTTTACATGATACGAAAGTGCAAGAGGAGTCTAATAAAAATGAAAATGACCCTAATGACTTAAGAAAAAACCTAGAAGCCTTCAGTGGAGGCTTTGACCTAGAAAACATTGGGCTAAGCATGAAACCCATTCTTTCATAAATCATTTTCTTTAATAATAAAGTTTATTTTGATAAGCACAATTATGAAGATCAACACTAGTTACATTCTTAACAACACTACCTCTTAACTAGGGAGGTATTCATAATTACATACTATAAGAGTGCATGGAATATCTAAAAAATGAAATGAACTATGAAGATTTCTAGCACACTCAATGCTACATATTAGATACCTGACCATGGTACTCTAATAGGGTGGGACTAACATGGACTCAATTTGTATCCACTCTAGGTACCATCAGGATTTTAATATCTACCATCAACATAGGGATCTAGGTGTGTATCCAAGGTCGAAGATCCATGACCAGTGCCACCCTTGTGAGGTGTGGAGCCTAATTATCTTCTTTATTCAAAGGTATCACTGCATTGGACCTCAGTTCATAATGGGGTGGAAATGTTGCCCGTAAATGTGCACTACAAGGGGGGTCCAGAGGGGGTGGCAGTGATCTTTGGGAGTCCCCCCGGCAAGGGATTGGGGGCTGCGCCCTTGAAGCTAAAAATAGATGTAAAATTTCCTTTTAAAATGATGTAATTTTGTAGTCAATCTGGGTCATTTATTAGTCGGAGATCTGGTGGTAGAAGTTATGTTTAATTTAGGTTTTTTTGCCCTAGAAGGCAACCCCTTGCTATATATGAGGGAATTGTATTGCGTCTATGTAGATCTATATTCTGAGTGAGAAAGAGAGAGGAGATTGTGTGAGAGTGAAGAGGGAAATACAGCTGGTCTGTTCTAGGTTGTATCTCTTCAATTTGCTGGATAATATAATGGAAGGACTGGTTGTTTCTCCATGGACGTAGCCTAAATTGGGTGAACCATGTATATCTGTGTCTCTCTTGTTTATGTGTTTTATGTGTTCCATTTCTCTCTAATATATAATTTTCTAACAACTGGTATCAGTGCCAAAGGTCTATTTGGATGATAAACTCGCAAGACAGAAGGGTTCCTGGTTCGAGTGGGAGAAATGGCGGAAGATGGTAGGTTTAGGGTCAAAAACTTTAATGGCCAAAACTACTAGCTATGGAAGATGTAGATGGAAGATTATCTGTATTATAAAGATTTGTACCTACCATTGAATGGAAAAACAATGAGGTCGATGAATATGACAGACACAGAATGGGATATTCTCGATAGAAAGGCACTTGGAACAATATGGTTGTGCCTAGCGGTGTCGATAGCCTTTAATATTTCAAAGGAAACAACAATAGAGGGTTTAATGTCGGCATTGGAAAAGCTATATGCAAAACATTCATCTTTAAATAAGGTATTTCTTATGAAGCATTTATTTAATATGAAGATGTCAAAAGGTGGATCTGTTGCTGATCATTTAAATGAATTTAATACAGTTACTAGTCAGTTAATTTCTGTAGGGGTAACTTTTGATGATGAACTTAGGGCTCTGTTATTTCTATGCTCATTTCTAGAAAGCTGGAATGTTTTAGTTATGTCCATTAGTAACTCTATCTCTAGATCTAGTACTTTAAAGTTAATGATGATGTTGTCAGTGCAATCCTTAGTGAGGGAATGCAATGGAAAAGCACCAGTGAGACATCAGGTAATTCTTTCACTACAGAGACTAAGGGAAGAAAAATGGAAAGAGGAAAGTGCCCAAGATATCATAGTAATTCAAGGAAAGGTAGATCCAAGTCCAGATCGGGGATAGTGTGCTATAAATGTGGGAAGAAAGGACACCTAAAGAAAGACTACAAGTCTCGGAAAGGAAAAGAAGGAGATGTGCAACAAGAAAACAATCATGAAGGGAATGTGACAGGTGATGTGTTGCAAGATGCTTTCATTCTTTCATTAGAAAATATTGTTGATTCTTATGTGGTAGATTTAGGGGCCTCATTCCATGTCACCCCTGATAGGAAACATTTTCATGATTATGTTAAAAAAGAATTTGGATAGGTTCGATTGGGTGATGATAAACCCTGTAAAATTATTGGAATGGGTACAATCTTCATAAAACAACAAAATGGAAATCAATGGCTATTTAAGGAGGTAATGCATGTTCCAAATCTAAAGAAAAGTATGATTTCAATAGGGAATTTGGGAGGTGAAGGTTGTGTAACTACTTTTACAGATAAAACCTTGAAGGTCACTAAAGGAGCCCTCGTAATAGCAAAAGGAGAAAATGTTTGTACATTTTATTTATGAAATGGTATTTCAAATTATGTTAATTCTTTAACCTCTACAGGAGAAGATTTGACATTGTGGCATCATAGGCTCAGGCACATGAGTGATAAGGGGATGTAGATTCTTCACTCAAGAAATTTGTTGCCAGGTTTGAAGCATGTTGATTTAAAATTTTGTGAGAATTATGTTTATGGAAAATAGAAGAGAGTTAGATTCCTCAAAGTTGGGAAAGAAAAGAAGAGATAAAAATCAAAGCTTGTGCATACAAATGTATGGGGACCTGTGGTGAGCCCCAGTATTGCAGCAATAATGCTGCAACTCTTGGGCTGCCTACTTTACTCTTATCAACCCGGTAGTTCGTAACAAACTTGGAAGTGTCGGTGTTGTATGCACAAGTACTAGTTCTCACTGCAGGTTGTCACTTGGTCAGTCGGTGCAATACCACTAGGAGCTCAAGCCAACTTCTATGGATTCCAAAAGAAGCTCTATGTGTGATGAAAGGAAAGAAACATTACTCTATAGATGCTATTCTAACTACATAAAGGAGAAAGACTGAAATGTAAAGCAAACCTAGTAAACCCTAATTAACCAACTAACTCTACTTATTTAGAAAGCACTATGAAAACCATGGAAGGAATTCCATTACCTACTAAGGGAAGTAAACAACATCTAACTATGCTATTTCTGGAAGTAAATAAGCAAAAAACATATTTTTGGAATTTTATGTATTTTTATGTGAATTTGACATGCATGTAATTTATTATGTGTGAATGTGGCAACGAATAGGTGGCATTGAAGGGTGGTTTTGGGACTTGAGAGGATGTAAGATGGTGTGTATGGGTCCTAGGAGGTCTCAGGTGGACTTCTGGAGGATTTTCCCACACTCGGCCTTCAAAATAAAGCCTACAAGAAAATCTACAGGAGGACACAGGGAATCTACAAGAGGAAAACAGGGAAACTACAGGAGGCCTACAAGAGGAGGCTGAGAGCAGTTTTCACTGTTTTGAGGGTGTGAGAGTGGGTGAAAAAGATGGATAAGGTTGAAATGAGGTGTCAGGGTGCCCATGGTATACCATAAACCACCAAGAGAAAGAAAGATGATTGGGTTTGTTCAAGGAGAGAGGAAGAAATTCTATGGAAAAATGCAAGAAACTAGGGCAGAATTGAGGTGAGATTTGTGAGACCTATAGGGCATGGATCAGATGGAGAGTGTGATTTCTGATAAGCTGGCCTGCTACTGGAAGAGATTTGCTGCATAGAAACTGACAGTCAACCAAGGAAATCAGGCAACAAGTGAAATGAACGCATTTAGAGAAAACAGAGTTTTGCATAAAAATGGTCTAAACTATGATCTATGAAAGGAAATGGTGAGAAATGTTTTGGGAAAGGAAAGCATGAAAGAATACTATTGAAAATTAGGAAGTGAGCATGATGAAGAAGATCTAAAGCAAAGCAAAGTTGGACTATTATCCTACTAAAAAGATGCAAAGACTAGAAGTCCTATGAATGAGGAAAATATGTGTTTTTGGGGCAACAAGAGAAACTTTGCCTCAAATTATGGTCCCAGAGGGAGGAAAAGAGGCCAAGACAATGTTGCTAGCCTTTTGAATCTTTTCTGATCACTGCTTAACTTGCTACATAAATCAAAATTGAAAGCAAAATACTAAATCATCAAAAGCAACCTATTCTTAACCATGAAAGAAATACATCTAACAACAAATTAATCCACAAACTAAAGTAAACATACAAATACAAGTAAAGAGAAGCCTGGCTTCTTGGATTGGGCCCTAAACCAAGGGCTTCATCCCTCTGAGGTAACTCAGTGCTAGCTCAAAAATGATTCCATCTTTATTTTCAACACAATAACAAAATTACATGAAACTGTCACAAAAATAATAAGCTCGAAATTTGATTAGAGTTTAAATAAACAAAAATTTGACCGTAGTGAGGCCCTAGGCCTCTCTACTTATATAAATGAAGCTACCAAAAGCTTCTTTAAAATCAGGGAGGCTTGGCTCCCAAAAATTGAGATAATCATCAGTCATCCTCCACTTGCTCGGCTTCTTTATAGTGCATGATTCGGCTACTTGTACTCTGAGTTAAATGAAGGGCAATTCGAAGTGAGGAGTAATAAATGAGGGGGATTCCCTCCTATAAGTCTTCTCCTTTATCCACTTCGAGTTATTGCTGCCATTTGTCCATTGGATCCTTGACTTTGACCTCAAAATCCATCAATAATCTTCATTAAATACATGTTATACCACATGGCACAATAAATAATTCAACTTATTCTATAAGCATGAATATAATCATAAAATCATACAATAAGCTGAGAGAATGGTTTCTTTTACTAGGTTAGGAGGTAAAATGAGCCCATATAATTACCCATTTATGAGACTCATCATCACCCCCTACTGAAGGTTTTGCTCATCCTTTGAGCAACCTAGTCAATCTCCTCACTTTTATGGCCCTCGTGGCCTCCCTAGCATCCCAGGCTTCTAATGTGGTATGTTCTTCTTTGCCATAGAATCTTGCCTTCTTGTCTATGTCCTTCCAATGCTCCTCCTCTTCTTCTTTTTTTCTGCCTTCCAGCATCCCTAACAGTAGTGGGGGGCTCATTTTGAGGCCAATCTAGTTGACCTTTAGCCTTTGCATGGAGGTATTGTACATTGGCACTCTTTTTAATGCCTCCTTTAGCCTCATGGGGGAATGATATTCCCTAATCTGCAAACTGTGTGGTAAGGTGTTCCATCTCCTCATGCATGCATGCACACAGTCATCCCAAGTAGCCTTTGATATCCTCAAAGTGTGCAATGGCTTGTGCATATTTGGTCAGATCTCTAAGGGCAATCTGAGGGTCATTAGCAAGTAGGTTATGTGTGTTGATGAGTGCCATAGGATTTGATGGCTCAGCTCTTATCATTAATGGCTCACTCTACTCCTTTATCATCAATATTTTTATTTCTATTGCCCTCAATTCTTCATGGTTCATCCATGAGGCCATGGCCATTAATTGCAGGTCCCCTATCTTGGGATTGGGATCCCACACATTCATGTCTATGAAGGCCATGTTGTGTAAGTAGAATTCTACCATCTTTTTGTTATCCTCTGAGGTGCTTTAGTCACACAAATCCCTGAACTGCATGTAGTCTTGGAAAGGAATTGTGCCTCTTTGTGCCAAATTATTTATTTGGAATTGTAACCATTGGTCTTTTAGATAGAGGCCATAGGATTTGGCTAGTGTTCTACATTGCAATGCCTCCATGGATAAGTTGGCCATACATGCTAGCTGGGTCTCTTTCTCTTGCAGTTGTCTCCTTATCAATTCATTTTTAGTTTCAAGGTGGCTTCCTGTAATTACTTCCCTGTTTCTGAGAGCACTCAAATCTTTTCCCATTTCCCTGAGTTTGTTTTCCATATGGAAAAAATCCTCAACTCCTTTGGACTTGGCTATCTGCATCCACCTTTGTGTTCTCACTCTCTCTTTCTCCAATTCAAAAAATAGTGGAATTGCAATTTTATGTGGGATTATCCTTCCCTCCTCAAGTAGATTGTAATAGGAGGCAAGACTAAGTTGGGGATCAGGTTCTTGTATATTTTGCACTTCCTCCTTCACCTGTGGCTATCCTTCTATCCTTTTCTCAAGTTTTTGGGTCTCCTGTAGTTTTGACAGTGTCTCCTGTAAAACTGTTTGAGCCTCCTGTAGGACTGTTTTTGGGTCTTATAGTACTACCTTTTCCTTCCATGTGGAAGATCTAGGAGTCCCCCTTTCATATGTTATAGGTGTCTTGGAAGGAGATTCTTTCCCCTTGGCAGAGGGTGAATCTTTAATGGTAATTGGCACTTTTGAAGAGGGCTGAGGTTTGCTTGTTTTAATTATTATGCTCTTCCTAGCCTTGAAATACATGGAAATCTACCTTTTCCTCTTTTGCTTTAGCTTGATTGGTGTACTGAGGGTAGTGAGGGTAGCTGCTGCCTCTCTTTCCAAAGTCTCATGGGACTCCTCCCCTTTCTCTGCCTTCTTTTCTCCTTCTTCTGTCTCTTCTTGCTCTGTTTCCAGAGCTCTCTCCTACTTTATTTCAGTTCCTTCCTCCTCCCTTTCTTATTCTACTCTGTCACCCCTGGGTCCACCTTCTCCCCCTTGCTATTCCTCCTCTTCACTGCCAGTAGGGCTGAAATCATAGGTTAAGGCCTTTATGTCATCCTCAACTATCATGTTTCGGAAAACTTCCCATACTATGGGGAGTGTAAAGGTATGGAGGGCTTCCCCTACTGAGATTTTGATTGAGCCATGGTGAGCTAGCTGCTCTGAATTTCCTACTTGTACCTTGGTTGCTAGAGTCAATAAGGGACTATAGGAGGAAGTAAGGGATACTGAGCTTCTGAGGTGCTAGAGTGCACATGCCATACCTTAATTCTTGGAGGATTCTAAAGTGATAATAATAAATGATGTTGTACCTCCCCTCACAGGAAATTTATTTTATTATTTGATAGCTAACCTCATCCCGGGGATATGGTATGCTAGCCCTTCTAATTCCATTTTTATCTTCAACAAGGGTTCCATTATTTGGGAAAATTTTCTTCTTGGTAGCCTGGCCAATTGGCTTCTCATCTTCACTCCAAGGCAACCCAAGAGGAAGGGTAGTGAGCCTACTGATAAATTCAGGGGTTATCTCCATGGAAATACCTCTAGTGATGATAGTGGCATGAGTTCTTGTGTGAGGGACCAGAGAGAGAGAAAACTCTTGGGCAATTTCCTCATCAAACCCTTAAAATTTCCCAAAGAAAGTCATCCAGTTTTCTCTTGTGAAGATGTCCACCACTTGAGGATGTGCATGGAGCCTAGCAGAGTTAGTGGGCTCCTTTCTCATAAACCCTCCTATCATATTGTCTAACTCTTTTGGAAAACCAAATATGGAGGTGGAGACAAAGAATTTTGAGAAAAACAGAGAAACAAAGGAGACTGTGTTTTTTTTTTAAATAAGTAGAATTTTTTTTTATGTATTTTATCCTCTACTAAAGACTTATTTCCTCCTCAAATTGAAGCCACTTCTTTCATACATTGATATTCAACAGGGGCATGCATGAACCCTACCTCTTCAAACTGAAAATTGTGCTAAAAATCGTGTTTTCTCCCTTAAAACCAACTCACTGCACCTCCTGTAGAAGCCTGTTGTCCCTCCTGTAGATTTCCTATAGGTGCTCCTATAGAAAACATCGAGAGAAATAATATGGGAGAGATTGATAGAGGATGGTGGTTACGAGGCTGTGGGGGCACAAGGAGACTATTGTAGCTGAGTTACGAGGAGAGAATGAAGGAAAAGGTGGTGAGGTTGCTTGGGGAGGAGTACTTATTACCCTTTATGGATATTTTTGGTGATGATTGCTAAGCTGGCAAGGTATACGTTGGCCATATTCAGACTGTTGATCCCCACCCACTTGGTCATAATGGCCCCTTCTCGTAATCATCCCTAATTATTGCATTGGAATTCACACTTCATCCACTACCTATCCTTGGCATCTTGTGTTGGAGTTGACTGTGTGCACGTGTGGGTGACATCTCGAATGTGTGGATTCAACTAGATGAAGGTGGCCAAGTTAACTAGACACATTTCCCTCATTCAACCTCAACCATCTCATTGCTTTTGCATGACTTCTAATTACACAAATGCAAACATAGGAGTGACTTAGTTACTCACCTGTGATCCGAGTGTATTCGCTATGAGGTGTTGTGACTTTCTCTGCTGCATGCCTTTATTTCCGTTTTCCATGTTGTCCCTACTAGATAATGTGTGATTGTGTGCTTTTGTAGGCCCTTCTCTAGTTGGATCTGAGCTCCAAGTGCCTTTTCAACCTTCAAGTTTGCACTATCTTGCTGTTGGTGCTGGATTTCTATGGTATCAGCTGTTACAGGAATTCCTAGAGGAGATCCTATAGTTGCTTCTCCCCTTAAAACTTTAGCTTTTATCTGTGCTTGTAACTTAAGAATAATGCAAAAGGTGTCATGCATGATGGAGGGAAAATAGGTAAGCTTTAGGTATGGTTATTGGTGCCTTTTTCCCTTTTTGTTTTGTTTTGTCTTTTTTTATATTGGAAAAGTGTTTTTTTCTGTATTTTTCTTCGATAGGAAAAGAAATGATGCTTGGGGTGTGATGCAAGCTTGGAAATGATAGCAAGGAGGCTTGAAGGTGGTAAGAGGGATGATAAATTCCTCATGAAGCTCTCCTGGTCCCTCAAATTGCCTTATACAGACATTTTTTGCTGTCTGTAATTCCTACAGGAGCCTCCTGTAGAAAACACAGTTTTGGAAAAAAATTACAGTGGGGTGAAAGAGATGCCAAATTTGATGGAGGAAGGTGTGGAGAAGGTGAGATAGGTGCCGGTGTGAATGTCAGGGTTCCTTTCCCACCTTCTTCTACTCCCTGTAGTCCTCCTAAAAACCTGAAATACAACAAAAATTCATTTTTTTCTTTTCTCTTTTTTTTTTGCAAACAACTAGGGCACCTCAAAGAGGTTTTCACCCTACTTGCCTACCCTGGTGTTACACAGTAATTTTTCATTGACCTCATCTCAATCCTCGAGCGACATCTTCACTGTGTCATGCATCAAATGAACATGTCCATATCTTCCCACTCATTCAAGAATATTAAACAAGTGCTCTCTAATACTGAAGATTGACCCTTTTGACTATGTTTCTGCATCGTCACAAGTGAACCCATTAATGTTTGCGATGATACTCTGTTATGAACTATATCGTCGTGACATCATCGCAGGTGTACATGTGTTTCCTGCAACGGTCAAGTTTTAGGACTTGGCACAAGTCCTCAAGATATTGTGACGATTAGTCTGAATCCACTGCTTCCTTGCGACAACGTCACTGAGCCCTAATGTATTACTTGCGATGATCTAGATATGGCGAATTAGTTCAAATAGTTGGCCTTTTGGGTGATTCTAGAACTAGTTGTTGGGTCTAATTGGTTCAACTTTCCTCCTCTAGGATGGTGGTTCCACCTTTTAAGGAACCTCCCTTGAAGATAAGTTCCCTCTCCCTCATTTTATGGGGGCTCCTCCTCTTATAAAAGCACTCCCCATTGCTATGATCAGCTAGTTCTTGGTTTTTGGATTGAAGCAAATTAGCTAGCTTTCATGTGAGTTTGATAAGTTTGCAATGTGAATTTCTGATAGTTTATCAATTTGGTTGTGGATTGCCTTAGCCTTGTATTAGAGCTTATGAGTGAGAGAGATTCATCATCCATTTGGGAGCTATATTCTTGAGAGTGAATGCTTGAAGAAACATACCGGCTAGACCCTCTGAGAAGGCTTGCGATGTTAAGGCTTGGTTGTAATATTTGCTTTTGATTTATTTTAATACAATCAATGATGATTTCCTATGTCTTGTATAAAATATACTTGATAGCTTATGGTTCCTTGACTCTGTAAGTAAATGGATCATTGTTGTTCTCAGTTATGTGTTCTGTTGTTCTCTTGTGTTGTTTCAGGTTGATTGCTCATTGAGGAAAAGGAAATGATAGCTAGAGCGGCGTAACGAAATCTTCATCGAACACTGGTTGAGGTAGGATTTTATTTAAGGAAACTGATTATTGTTTTGTTTTTCTGTGACTAGACCCACTTTAGGGCTAGATGGGTTGCCTCTGTCTGGAGAGGGAATATTTCCTACTTCACACTTGGGTGCCTCCAAGGGAGGATTTCATCCATGGATCTTATTCCTTTTCCCTTCTTTTTTTTACATCACTAGGCCACCTTAGAAGAGGTTTTCAACCCAATGATGGGACTTGAGCACCTCATGGAGGTTTCCACTTGAGTCCTTATTATTTTTTATTTTCTCTTTTCCTTCAGTGAGTGGGTGAAGTGGAGGCTAAGTCATGCTCCATTACCATCACTGTTTTATTCAAATTTTCAATAAACTCTCATTTGGAGAGGGGTTTCTTGTAGACTTTCAACCGATCTCCATTGACAAGCATGGGTATGGCTTCATCATCAATGGTTCTGATAAGAACTGAACCATTTTAATTGCATTTCTCCATAGTGTAGGGTCTCAGCCATCTTGTCCTTAGCTTGCCTTTAAAATCTTTATATCTTGAATCATAGAGTAGTGCCCAATCTCCCTCTTGGAATTACTTATCCTTGATATTTTTGACATGCCATATCTTTCTCTGAAGCTGAACTATCTCTGTATGGAGAAGGGCTTGCAATCTGTATTCATCCAATCCATTGAGTTGAAGTAATCTCTCCTTTATGCATGGTTGAGGTCTAGGTCCAGTTGAGATGCCATCCTTAGGGTATTGACTTCAAACTCTATTGACAGCAAAGCCTTCTTCCCATAGACCAGTTCGTAGGGTGTGAACCCTGTGGTGGTCTTCCATGTTGTGTTGTAGGCCCAAGTGGCCTCAACAAATTTGTTCGCCCAGTATTTTCTGCTACTACTCACTACCTTGGTTATGATCCCTTCCAAAGCTCTATTAGTGACCTCCACTTGCCCATTGGCTTGTGGATGGTAAGAGATGGAAGTTTTTTTCTTGATCTTATGATGTGTGCGCAGGTCTTCAATGAGGCTGGAAGTGAACTGACTGCCTTGATTTGTGACCAACTCTCTCGGAAACCCAAATTTGTAGATATGTTTTCTCTCAAAAACTCAGCTACTTCTTCTTATGTCACTGCTTTCATTTCTTTTGTCTCTGCCCACTTTATCAGGTAGTCGGTGCACACAATGATGTATTGCTTCTACTTTGAAGGGGGGTTGATAGGCCCCACAAAGTCCATGCCATACTTCTCAAATGTCTCAAAGGTCACTTGAGGTTGCATGGACATTTCATCCTTTGGAGCGGGCTTCCCTATCCTCTAACACCGATCATACTGGCTCATGTATCGCCTCACATCTTGATGAAGAGTGGGCCAGTAGTAGCCTGCTTGCAATATCTTGAAGGCGGTTCCTTTTGCTGCAAAATGACCTCCACAAGGCCCATCATGACAGGCCAGGAGGATGTGAAAGACTTCCTCCTCCCTAACAAATCTTCTCAAGATCTAATCTCGGCTAAGTTTGAAGAGATTGCCCCCAATTCAGGTGAAAGGGGAACTTTTCCTTACTATCTTTCTTTTCTCCTTTGAGGATAGGTGTGGTGGGAACTGCGTTGAAAATAAGTAGTTTGTTATATCAAAAAACTAGGGAGAGAGTACTGATATAGCAAAGAGGTGTTCATTTGGCATTTGGTCATCTACCATTCCTTTTTTGACCTACAAGCAAATTCGCTCTAGAC
The DNA here is from genome assembly GCA_000404065.3 of Pinus taeda. Lineage (NCBI taxonomy): Eukaryota > Viridiplantae > Streptophyta > Pinopsida > Pinales > Pinaceae > Pinus > Pinus taeda. The sequence continues at coordinate 34,420 of APFE031129508.1, forward strand.
AAAAAGTCAGCAACGACATTCTCTTTACCAGGCTTATCAATAATTGTCAAATCAAACTGCTGCAGTAAAAGCAACCATCTAATATTGCGAGCATTTACATCTGGTTTGTTCATTAAATATCTAATTGCAGCATGATCAGTGTGCACAAAGGTTTGATAGCCTGTGATATAATGTCTAAATTTGTTTAAGGAATGCACGATAGTTAGGAGTTCCTTCTCAGTCATGGTATACTTTAACTCTTCCTTTGACAAATTTTTACTTACAAAGTATATGGCATAAGGTAACTTTTCATCAACTTGTCCTAAGGCTACTCCTATCACTTTTTTCAAAGCATCTATGTGAATGTGAAATGGTAGGGCCCAGTTTGGGCCTCTCATAATTGGGGCAGTCATGAGCTTGCTCTTTAAGGTATCTAGAGCTTCTTAAAAGTTTTCTGACCATATGAACTCAACATCTTTACCTAGGAGGCTAAACAAAGGAGAGGCTATCTTCCTGAAGTCTTTAATGAATCTTCTGTAATATCCAGCTAAGCCTAGGAAACTTCTGACATCTCTCACCTTTTGAGAAGGTGGGACCCTTTGGATGATGGTAATTTTGTTGGGGTCCACCTGCAGTCCTTGCTGAGATATTTCATGACCTAGCACGGTCCCTTCAGTCATCAAGAATTCACATTTTTCTGTATTGAGGGACAGGTTCATCTCAATACACTTATCTAGAACATTTCCTAGGTTAGATAAAGCTTCCTGAAACTCAGAGCCATAAGGAGTAAAATCATCCATGCATATCTCTACTGCATCATGAACCAGTTCAGAAAATATACTCAATACTGCTCTTTGGAAAGTGGCTGGAGCATTGCACAAACCAAAAGGAAGGACCCGGTATGCAAAGGTGCCCCGAGGACAAGTGAAAGTGGTCTTATCTTGGTCTTCTGGGCTAATTTGAATCTGATTATACCCGCTAAACCCATCTATGAAAGAGAAAAACTTTTTCCTGGCAGACCGTCTAACACTTTATCTATGAAAGGTAAAGGAAAGTGGTCCTTTTAGTGGATTTGTTCAATTCCTGATATTTGACACAGATTCTCTACTTACCATTTTTCTTTGGCACTAGCACCAAAGGAGATACCCATTCACTGTAAGAAATGGGATAGATGAAACCTGCATCAAGCATTTTTTGCAGTTCTTCCTTAACAATATCTTTAAGTGCTAGGTTCATCCTCCTTTGAGGTTGCCTAACTGGTTTGCAATCTTCCTTGATGTATATATGATGATTACATATTGAAGGGTGCACTCCCTTCATCTCCTTATAACTCCAAGCGAAGGCATCTAGATGTTTTCTCGGTAAGCTACATAGCTCCTTCTCCCAAGAACGAGATAGGGATGGATTGATTTTCAATGTTCTTTCTAGGCCGAACTCTATATTTTATACATGGAGAGAAGTAGGTTCAACCGTACAGAGATCAGTTGAGGGGTTGTTTTGGGTTTCTCTTACTATGTCCTCTAATGGTGATACACTAGGAGGGGGATTCTAAATCAAATTTTCAATCATATCATCCTCATCTTGCGGTTTTCCTCCCTTGGCGATTTCCAATGCATAAAGAGGTGCAGAATAAACTTCATCCTCATCCTCCTCCTCTAACCAGAGAGGTAGATCATGTTCTAGGAAAGGGTTGTGCAGGAGGATATAGGGTTAACTGCTTGGACATATGCTCGTTCTTGATGGTCATGTTCTCAGCTCGGCAACTGATATAAGCATCAGTAGTAACCAACCAAGGTCTTCCTAGGATGAGAGGATACCCATTGAACTTTTCCTTTGGCTGTAGAACTAATAAATCACTAGGGTACTCCCAAGAATCAACAAAGACCATCACATCCTCCACAATCCCTTCAGGGGTCACATTGGAGCGTTCTGCTAGCTACAGCACTATCGTGGTCTTCCTCAAGGAGCCTAGGAGGTTAAGTTTGAGCATTGTGTCCTTTGTCATCACATTAGTGGTAGCTCCCAGATCAATCAAGGTATGTGGGACCATTGTGCCATTGATGTGCACATCAGCTACTGGGCTTCCAGGATCCAGATATTTTAGGCAGATTATCTGCAGCAACATCAGGTCATATATTTTTCCTATGACATTGATGGTTGGGGCATCTTTCTTGCGCCTTCCTGGATGCCTAAAGCACTTCTCTTTGATCAACTTATTGTAGATAGGTACATATTTTATGGCTTGGAGAAGGGGTATCTTCACACATAAATGTTTCAATTCTCCTAGGAGTTCAGTCTCTTTTGGGGTAGGCTGGATTATCATGGATAGTCTCTCAGGAAAGGGTGGATTTGCCTTAGGTTCACTTTCCTATTTATCTTCCGTAACCTCTCTGGGTGGATGTTGGCTATCTGGGAGAAATTTTCCCAGATCGCAAGTCGATTTCTTGAATCTCCACCGCATAAGTTAGGCATGATGGTTCCCCACTATACACTTGCTGAGCATGTCTGTTGTTCAAGTTTGGATTTGGTTGGGCAGGCATTTGGGGTTGCCTTGGTGGAGCAAAAGGTAGGGGTTGTGGTTGGGTAGGTGGTGGAGGTAGAAGAGAGGGACGAGAGTTGTATTGGGGCCTCTACCCCTGATGAGATGCATTCCACTGAGGTTGCGGTTGAGCATAGGGTTTAAATGAATGAGCAGTTGGTTTGGCATGATATTGAGATGTGAAGGATCAAGGAGGAGGTGTGGACCAGGAAGGATGAGCAGGGGGGCCCCAAGAAGGTATGGATGTGACTTGGTTGGGGTTGTAGTATGCCTGAGATGTCCCTTGCATCCCCTGCTGGTATGGTCTAGGTCCATTTGACCTCCTTTAGTTTGTGTAATAGATCTGTTCATGGCTCCTTCATCCCCTTGCTATATAGCTTTAATACCAAGCAAGGAAGGGCACTTATCTGTAGAATGATTCTCTTCACAGACTGAACAACCCTCTATAGAATTCAATGGGCACTCATTCCTAGGATGCCTCCTAGTGCATCTAGGGCAAAAGATGGCCAAAGACCTCTTTGCTTCCTCTTACTTTCTTTTGATATGTAAAGTGTCCATTTGCATGGCAAGAGTCTGCAACATCTCACTCTTGAAGTCTTCCAGCATGCTTCCAATTTCACCTTTAATGGATGAGTTGGAAGAAGAGGCACTGGCTATGGGACTCCCCCTACATTTCTTTCTGCATACTCTAGAATGGTTCTAAAAATAGTCTTTATGTCCTCATAGGATAGTTGGTAGATGTCTCCCCTAGACAATAGATGGAGGGTGTCTAACAGGTCTTCCCAAATTCCCCTGAGCAGGACCAACTTCAAAGACTCAGGGTCAAGTCTACACCTAGCCCTTTTGTAATTACGCTGGAACCTCTATTCGTAGTCTTCTAGGGACTCGTCACTTCCCATGGTCATTCGAAAGATTTATTCTTTAGTATCTTTTGTCCTACAATAGACCCGATACTTGTTGTTAAAGTCTTGCTGCATCTGAGCCCAAGTTGTGATGCTATTGCTAGGTAACCCCATGAACCAGCACAATATTGCATACTTGAGAGTAGAAGGGAATAGTTTCAACTTTTTCTCATCTTCAGCATAGTCATAAGTTCGACAGATGACGGCGAACTCAAACAAAAAGGTGTCAGGATCTTCTATAATCAGGCCATGGAAGTGAGGTAGGGTTAAAGGACTTATATTTTTCATTTTGGTGTCCCGATTGGTCTCCCGAATGGGAAAGGTACCCTCTATTATTTCTCCATTTCCCCTAGAATTTCTATATTCGGCCATTGGCTCCAGAGGAATGTTTTCTTCTTCTTCTTCCCCTATAGGTTCTTCAAATATGTTTGGTTTTTCACCTAAGGGTTCTTCTTGACCACAGCCATCGAAGAAGAGAGAAGGTTCGCTGTGTGAAGTAGTGGGGGAGTTGGGAAAAAATTTTCCTGAGTTATCTCTATTCCTATGAGGCATGAAAGGAAATCTTTTTGGTTGGTTTTTTTATTTTCCCCACACTGATAGTACCTTCAAAAATTGAAATTGTGATTTCAACAAAATAGATTGCAACTAGCTGAAATGAACTTGTTGAAATGAAATTTGCATAATTGAAAAGGAAAGCAAGGAAATGCAGAACGGAAAGAAAGGAAATGATTAGTCTACTTTTGCTGAAATGAAATTTGCAGGATTGAAAAGGAAAGCAAAGAAATGCAGAACTGAAAGAAAAGAAATGACTAGTCTACTTTTGCGGAAATAAACTATTACCATAATGTTGCAATAGGAAATAGAAGAAACTAGTAATCACAGAATATTCTGACGTTTTCTCGGAAACGGTGCCAAAAAGTGGTGAGCACTAGTATTGTAGCAATAATTCTGCAACTCCTGGGCTGCCTACTCTACTCTTATCAACCCTGTAGTTCATAACAAACTTGGAAGCGTCGGTGCTGTATGCACAAGTACTAGTTCTCACTGCAGGTTGTTGCTTGGTCAGCTGGCGCAAGATCACTAGGAGCTAAAGCCAACTTTTATGGATTCCAGAAGAAGATCTATGTGTGATGAAAGCAAAGAAATATTACTCCATAGATTATTTTCTAATTACAGAAAGGAGAAAGACTAAAATGTAAAGCAAACCTAGTAAACCCTAATTAACCAATTGATTCTACTTTTTCAGAAAGCACTATGAAAAACATGCAAGGAATGCCATTACCTACTCAAGGAAGAAAACAACATCTAACTATGCTATTTCTAGAAGTAAATAAGCAAAAAACATATTTTTGGATTTTTATGTATTTTTATGTGAATTTGACATGCATGTAATTTATTGTGTGTGAGTGTGGCAACAAATAGGTGGCATTGAAGGGCGGTTTTGGGACTTTAGATGATGTAGGATGGTGTGGATGGGTCCTAGGAGGTCTCAGGTGGCCTTCTAGAGGCTTTTCCCATGTTTGGCCTTCAAAAGAAAGCCTATAGGAAAATCTACAGGAGGACACAAGGAATCTACAGGAGGAAAACAAGGAAACTACAGGAGGCCTACAGGAGGAGGCCGAGAGCAGTCTTCACTATTTTGAGGGTGTGAGAGTGGATGAAAAAGGTGTATGAAGGTTGGAATGAGGTGTTAGGGTGCCTATGGTCTACCATGAACCTCCAGGAGAAAGAAAGATGATTGTGTTTGCTCAAGGAGAGAGGAAGAAGTTCTATAGAAAAATGCAGGAAACTAAGGCAAAATTGAGGTGAGACTTGGGAGACCTATAGGGCATGGATCAGATGGAGAGTTTGATTTCTGATAAGCTGGCCTACTGCTGGAAGAGATCTGTTGCATAGAAACTGATAGTCAAACAAGGAAATCAAGCAAGAAGTGAAATGAACGCATTTAGGGAAAACAGAGTTTTGCATAAAAATGGTCTAAACTATGATCTATAAAAGGAAATGCTGAGAAATACTGTAGGAAAGGAAAGCATGAAAGAAGACTATTGCAAATTAGGAAGTGAGCATGATGAAGAAGATCTAAAGTAAAGAAAAGTTGGACTATAAACCTACTAAAATGCTGCAAACACTAGAAGTCCTATGAATGAGGAAAACCTGTGTTTTTGGGGCAGCAAGAGAGTCTTTGCCTCAAATCATGGTCCCAAAGAGAGGAAGAGAGGCCAAGGCACTGTTGCTAGCCTTTTGAATCTTTTTTGATCACTGCTTAACCTGCTACAAAAATCACAATTGAAAGCAAACTACTAAATCATCAAAAGAAACCTATTCTTAACCATGAAATAAATACATCTAACAACAAATTAATCCACAAACTGAAGTAAACATACAAATACAAGTAAAGAGAAGCTTGGTTGCTTGGATTGGGCCCTAACCCAAGAGCTTCAGCCCTTTGAGGTAACTCAATGCTAGCTCAAAAAGGATTCCATCTTTATTTTCAACACAATAACAAGATTACATGAAACTATCACAAAAATAATAAGCTCGAAATTTGAGCAGAGATTACATAAGAAAGAATCCGACCCTAGTGAGGCTCTAGCCCTCTCTACTTATAAAAATGAAGCTACTAACAGCTTCCTTAAAATCAGGGAGGCTTGGCTCCCAAAACTCGAGAGAATCATCAGTCATCCTCCACTTGCTCGGCTGCTTTCTAATGCATGATTCGGCTGCTTGTACTCCAATCTGAATGAAGGGGAATTCAAAGTGAGGATTAATAAATGAGGGGGATTCCCTCCTATAAGTCCTCTCCTCTGTCCACTTCAAGTTATTGATGCCATTTGTCCACTGGATCCTTGAATTTGACCTCAAAATCCATCAATAATTTGCATTAAATACATGTTAGACCACATGGCACAATAACTAACTCAGCTCACTCTATAAGCATGAATATAATCAGAAAATCATACAGTAAGCTAAGAGTTTGGTTGTTTTGACTAGGTTAGGAGGTAAAATGAGCCCATATAATTACCCATTTATGAGGCTCGTCAACCTGATCAGGTATCATCTCCTCGTGGCTCTCATTATTATGTTACTTTTATTGATGATGCAACCAGAAAAACCTAGATTTATTGTATTCGAAATAAATCTAGTGTATTTGATACTTTCAATAAATGGAAAGCTTTGGTTGAAAATGAGACAAGAAAAATGTTGAAGTTTTTCAGATTAGACAATGGAGGTGAATATTGGAACAAAGAGTTTGATAGGTATTGTTCAGAGAATGGAATTCATAGAGAGAAGACAGTTCTAGGAACACCCCAAGAAAATGGTGTGTGAGAAAGGATGATCAGGGCAATCATGGAGCATGCAAGGTGCATGAGATTGCATGCAGGATTGCCTTTACAATTTTGGGTAGATGTTGTAGATATTTTCATTTATCTAATAAACAAAGGGACTTCAAGTTCCTTGGATGTTGGTATTCTAGAGGAGGTATGGATAGGTAAAAAGGTAAACTACTAACTTTTAAAGACTTTTGTTTGTGAAGCCTCTGTCCACATTAATGAAGAAAATAGAAAAAATCTTGAGGCAAAATCAAAGAAATGTACCTTTATTGGATATGGTGTTAATGACTTTGGTTATCACTTTTATGATTATGAAAAACATAAATTCATTAGGAGCATAGATTTCGTATTTAATGAAAAGGTTTTGTATGAGGATCAGACGCAAGAAAAGAAATAGGAAAAAGAAAACAGAGAATACACAGTGCTTGATGAGATCACAGAAAAAGTGAAGGTACCTGAAAATCATAATAATCAACAGCCAGAACAATAATAGTGACCACAACAACAACAAGCACCTCAAACACCTGAAAGTGGTGTTAGAAGATCTACTAGGATAAGTAGACCCCTTGAATGATACTCTCCTTCATTATATTATGTATTGTTGATTGATTTTGGTGAACCAGAGTGTTATGAAGAAGTAGTGCAGGTAGAAACCAGGAAGAAGTGGGAGCAAGCCATGAAAGAAGAGATGGACTCCTTAGCACATAACTAGACTTGGGACTTAGTTAGGTTTTCTGAGGGTAAGACAACATTGCAAAATAAATGGGTTTATAGGTTGAAGGAAGATGATGGATGTAGAAAAAAGGTATAAATCTAGACTTGTGGTGAAGGGGTTTGCACAAAAAAGGGTATAGACTTTGATGAGATATTTTCTCCTATTGTTAAAATGACTTCAATCATAACTATTTTAAGTCTAGTAGCAGCTGAATATTTGAATCTTGATTAGTTAGATGTAAATACAACCTTCCTCCATGGGGATTTGGAGGAAGAGATATATATGCAGCAGTCACAAGGATATGAGATCAAAGGGAAGGAGAAACTAGTATGCAGGATGAAGAAGAGCTTGTATGGCTTAAAAATGGCTCCAAGGCAATGGTATCTAATATTTGATAGGTCTATGTCTGAACAAGGTTATACTAGATTTCATTCTGATCATTGTGTTTATCTCAAAAGGAAAAATGATGGAAGCCATATTATATTGTTATTGTATGTAGATGGCATGCTTGTTGTAGGTTCTAACATGTAGGAAATAAATGTGTTCAAAATAAAATTGGCGAACTCATTTGCAATGAAGAATTTGGGTGCTACAAAAAAATCCTTGGTATGAGAATAAGTAACGACACAAATAATCGAAAATTAACATTGTCTCAAAGTGAGTATATACAAAAGGTGTTGAAAAGATTTAATATGCAAAATGAAAAACTAGTTAGTATACCTTTGAATAGGCATTTCAAAAATTAGCAAGGAGGTGTGTCCCAAGACTCGAGAAGAAATGACTTACATGTCTAAAGTTCCATATGCATCAGCAGTTGGAAGCTTAATGTATGCAATGATCTGTGTCATACCTGACAATTTGAAATATTGGCAGATCTTTTCACAAGATTCTCAAAACTATGATTTCGTGAATGTTGAAGGAGAGTTTCAAAATTGTAACAAAGATACTAACTGTACAATAGATAACATCATAGACAGTAAATTAGATATATATGCTTTAGATGTAGATAAACCCACTATATTCACTAAAGAAGAGATTGATAACTTAGAAAAAGTAGAAATAGAAGAAATAATCAATGATGATTTTGAGATTTTAAACCTTAAAAATAACTTTTTCCTAAGGGATTAGTCCCATTAGAATATTTATTTTATTCAAATGATGTAGCTAGGAAACCAAAAATGGAGCCTTTAGGAGTGGACAAAGAAGAATGTAACATAGGAATAGAAGGAAAACCCAAGCTTATCAAAATATCCAAAGCATTACCTCCATATGAAAAGTTGAAATACACAAGTCTGTTCAAAGAGATTGAAGATATCTTTGCCTGGAGTTATAAAGACCTAAAGTCTTATGATACTAACATTATTCAACATAAGATACCCATCAAAGAATATCAGAAACTCTTTAAACAGGATCTTAGGAGAATTAATCCATTTCTTATGCCATTATTTGAAAAAGAAGTAAAGAGGATGTATGATGCACAAATCATAACACCAATTAGATATTCATATTGGGTCTCTAATTTAGTCACTACTACAAAGAAAACAAGAGATATTAGAATCCGTGTTTATTTTAGGAACTTGAACAAAGTGTCATTGTAAGATAACTATCCTCTCCCTAAAATGGACCACATTCTCCAGAGGGTAGTAGGCTCATCCAGAATTTCATTGCTTGATGGATTCTCTAGATACAATCAAATATTAGTTCAACTAGAGGATCAAGCAAACACTAGATTTACCACTCCCTGGGGTACTTTCATGTGTTTGAAAATGCCTTTTGGATTGATGAATGCAGGAGCAACATTACAAAGATCTATGGACATAGCTTTTGCAAAATAAATCCATGAATTTCTAGTGGTTTACCAAGATGACATCACAGTGTTTTCCAAATCAAATAATGAACATCTAGATCACCTAAGAAGAGCTTTTATTAAATGTAGAAAATTTGGCATTTCATTGAATCCCAAAAAGACACTCTTTGGTCTAGAAGAAGGTAAACTCTTGGGGCACATAATATCAAAAGATGGAATTAGAATAGATCTAGATAGAATAGAGGCAATCCTGAACATCACTCATCCTAGGAACATGAAAGAATTACAATCATTTTTAGGAAAAATAGATTTTCTTAGGAGATTCATTTCAAACTTAGTAGAATTAATTGGAGAACTAAATAACATGTTAAAGAAAGATTTATCACTTAAGTTGACAGTAGAGGCTAAACAGTCTTTTGAGGCAATCAAGGAATCCCTTACTAAAACACCAGTCCTTATAAGTCATGATTTCCAAAAATATTACAATTTTTTCTTTTTCTTCAGAACATACTATTGCGGCAGCCTTGTTGCAAAAGAATGATCAAGGTTATGAGCAACCTATTGCATTTTTCAGCAAATCTTTGAGAGATGCTACACTAAAGTACAACATAATGGAAAAGCAAGCACTTGCTTTAGTGAAAGCTATTAAAGATTTCAAAGTGTACATCTTGTATTCACATATCATTGCTTATGTTCCAAATTTAGTAGTAAAGGACATTCTGATACAGAATGGGCCTGAAGGAAAGAGAGGCAAATGGATTGCCACTATTTTGGAATATGACATAGAAGTAAAGCCTACAAAACTTATCAAAGGCCAAGGTTTAGCTAAACTCATGGTTGAATCGAATTGTCAGGCCTTAGATATAAATTTCATTGGTGCCCTAGATGATCAAGAAGAGATGGAAACTCCACATATCAGTGAAGCTTTCATAGATTCACCCTGGTATGCAGATATTATATTTGTTTTACTAAAATTACAATCTCCTCCTGGTTTATCTAGAACTAAAGCTAGATTTTTGAAAATGAAATCAATGAAATATTTTATCATAGATAATGCTTTATTTTATAAGGATAATGGTGGCATTCTATTAAATTGTTTATTAAAATATGAAGATAACAAAGTTATGCAAGAGTTTCATGCAGGAGATTGTGGAGGACAACTATATTGGAAAACTATGGTTGATAAAATTTTAAGGGCAGGTTTTTACTGGCCCACCCTTTTTGTACATGTCAAGAAATGCATGACCTCCTATCACAAGTACCAAATATTTGAAGGAAAAAGGAAACTCTTACCATTACCTCTCAAACCAATCTCCACAGAAATTCCTTTTCAACAATGGGGTTTAGAATTCATTTGGGAAATTCACCCATCCTCCTTAGCCTAGCATAAATGGATTTTGACAGCCACTAAATACTTTACTAAATGGATAGAAGCCATCCCTTCTAGACAAGACATGGACTCTGTCATCATTTCATTCCTTGAGAGCAACATCCTTTCTAGGTTTGGATGCCCACAAAAGCTCATCACTGGTAATGCAGCTGCTTTCAAATCCAATAAAATGGTAGACTTGTGTAACAGATATTACATTACCCTTGGCCATTCCACTGCCTATTACCCTCAAGGTAATGGACTTGCAGAATCCTCTAACAAAAGCCTTGTAAATATCATCAAGAAATTGCTAGAATACAACAAGAAGACCTGGAACAAAAATTTGGTTAATGCCTTATGGGAAGACAGACTAACTACCAAAAAATCCATTGGTACATCCCCTTACCAGCTAGTATATGGAATGGATGTTGTTTTTCCATCCTCTTTAGGAGTACCAGTGATGAAAATGATTCAAGAGTTGCAAGTAGAACCAGATTATATTCAAAGGAGGATAAATCAGACAATACATTTGCAGCAAACCAGAGAAGAAGCCTATGTCAAATCATAAGTGATCTAGGCTAATATCAAAAAGATTTTTGATAAAAAGACCAAAGCTGATGATTTTTATAGAGGTGACAAATTACTCAAATGGGATTCTAGAAGAGAAGAAAAGGGTAAACATGGTAAATTTGATTTCCTATTGCAAGGCCCTTATATCATTTATGGTTACAAAGGTAATAATACATTTTTCTTGAGATAGTTAGATGCAACAGATCTACCAAGAGGATTAGTCAATGGTAGAATTATGAAACACTACTTATCCACAGATTAAGAGTAGTTCATTTGTTTACTTTGCTTATTTTATATAACATTGGAAAGTTTATATTGGATTGGATGGTAATATTTTGAGGTTGAAGCCCAGAGAGAAGGCCCTGAGCTTTGAAAGGTTTACCATCATATGTATGAATAAATCAGATCACAAAGGAGCAGTTACAAGGAAACCACAGCCAAAGTTCCAAACGTTATTGATGTTGTCTTGAGAGGGTTGACCCAGGTTTAGCGTTAGCTATCCAAACAAATCACTACACTACTGGCCCTTTCGGCATCAACCCGTGGAGCGCGGACTAAAGTCTCACCCGAAGCAGTATGGGGGGATGCTGGAACCAAGTTTTTGCACCCTTGAGATGGTTGTGATGTGGATTTATTCTAACTATACCTGCCTTTGCGCAGGTTTCTTATCCCTCTGCTCTACCCTTTGGTACCTTCGCGAAATGTCACAATCAGTTTCCACACAACCCTAACTAGGGGCTGAAGTCCTTTTGCGCTACTAAGGCAGCAATCTGCGATATCTCCCATACTAGGCTAAGTATCTTACTTATCTTATTAACATATCTTAGTTAGCTTCACGTAAACAGATGTTCTTCCTTGTGTTCACTTAACCAACACATTTACATATATTCGTGCATCATATAAGCATTAGAAGTAAAATTCATACCCAATATAACAGATGCATAAACAGGAAATAAAGACATAGAATTTATAGAATACTTCTCTTTATTAATAACTCCAAATGATTACAGACTCGACTCGCCATGCACACTCATTTTCACGGGTTTAAGCACTCAGCTGCGAACTTCTAGGCATCTGCGCACTCAACTGCAGAGCCTCTACCTACGCTACGACCCAAAACTTAGACTTCTACTTCAGAGTACCTCTCATACATCATATCTTTATTCTCCATTGATTGATGCCTTTAACTACTTAGAGCTTAGCTCTATTTATACAATCCATGGTCCATGGACCATGGGTAAATTTCTTACAACCAACATTACATTATCAAAATAAGGGCGGGCAACCCTATGACTCTTTAACATCTATGCACTCCTCGCCCACAAAATGTGGATTCTTTACATTTGTATTACAAAATTGGACCAAAATATGGGCTCTTAGCCCTAAAACTGCCCTTGGGGGATACCGCGCCCAATAAGCCCCCAACATAAACTTCATGACTTACCCTCGTGTCACTCTATAGGTGTGGAGATCTTAGCATGAAGACCTCCCAGCTCTATTTGAATCACTACAACTTCGACAACACACTGAGCAGTCACCTGTTGGACTTCTTCCATGCATTTTTCAGTGACCGTTACTACTAAACTATTCCCCTGAATCCTCTGTTGAGTTGCTTACAGTTACGCAAGATTTTCTTCAATGGAGGTTGTAATTATATAAGCCTCATTGATCCATGGTTGTAGGTACACTTTTAATACTACTCCTTTGTGCTGAGCGGCATCCACTTGTTCCTTGAGCACCTTTTCCTACTACATCTGTGCAAGCCTCTGTGTAAGTGCACCCATCTACACAGTCCCTTTTACCTCATTGTACCTCTATTGTAGCTCACGTGCCTCTGTTTTTAGGCGCTCTATATTCAGGTCCTCCTGTAGGGTGGTTAGGACCTTGAAAGACTGTTTGAAGAGCTACATGCAGTTTTCCCCTACACTATTAATCACCGCAATTGTTGTTGTGGCCACAGTGGTACGTTGTTCTCTAATCTCCAGTGGAGTTGAAGGCTGAAACTTCAGCTGTAGTTCTGCAATCTATAGGTTCAGCTCTAGCTAAACCCTGGCCATCTCTGCTCTTGCGTCACGCACCTCTGTAGATAATTTATGGACACACGCCTCCACTGGTCTTCTGCCTGAATTTCCAACTCTGTGACCATCTGGAAGGCTTCCTCCACAATCTTCATTGTCTGTTTGTTCTGCTCCACTGCCTCATTGCACTGTAGGCCAAACTATTCAATTTTGATGCACTTATCACTCATTACTTGTAGAGCGTAATTCTCCCTGGCTCGAGTTTCTGCAGTGACTCCATCCTATAAGAGGTAGAGCGTCTCCTGAGGGAGCGTATCCATGTTCAACCTTACCCCGTTCAAACTTCTCACTATGGGTCGGTCAGCCTCTTGCTCTATAGTAAGTGCCCCATCTGGTAGCACTATCGTGTTGGTCACCCTTGTGTGCAACATCTCTTCGGCAACTGAAGTTCCAACTGTGAGGCTGGTGGACACTACACTAGCCTGTGGAGTGTGAACCTGCAATTCCTGTATTTTTTTCTGGAGAGCCCCCAATACCAGATGTTGTTGTTCTTCAAATTGTTGGAGGGCCTCCGTGGTGACATCCCTCACCATTTCATCGATATCATGCAAATCCCCCTCACTAAGGGTGATTGGGTCAAAAGAAGTCTTTGATGCCTTTGTTTTCTTTCATGGCACTGTCTACTCTCATGGTCGCAGACACTTGACCTAGGTGGACGTTGTCTATGGGTCTGTGCCACCTTGTTTTGCGTCTGTCTCTGGTTCGAGCGAAGGTGACTTCTGTCCTTCATGCTCTTCTCCTGTTTTCTACTATTCTGCCAACTTCACAGTGTCGCGCGTTGCCTGGGCCTTAGCCACTGCTTCCTCTTTTCTGCACTTTTTCACTAGCTACACCATTTGAAGCTTTGTCTCTTCCTTCTTGCGATATGCGGCAGAATTTTCCCTTCCCACCACAGAGCCAGCTAGAGTGCACCACTCTGGCTGCCAAGACTCAAGAACTGCGAGTATCACATAGTTGGTCGCCAGGTATGATAAATCATGCCACGTCTTCGTAGGGTCATTCCACACTCTGATGAAGACATGGTGGAAATCTGCTTTGAATTCTGCAAAGCTCTGTAAACTGGCATAGACTCTGGGTGATAACCGCGGCTTGTGATTGATCCCCATCCGGATATTCATCTCCATTAGCACTCAAAAGATCTTACTTTCTTTGATACGTTGTGTGTCCTTGGTCGCCCACAACGAAGCATACTTCACTCCCTCTAGAAGGTCCAGTGTGATCGAAGGGAATTGACTATCTTCGGGAAACTCCCATGCCACCAATACTATCGACAATAGGAGCCATGCATAGTTAAACGTTTTTAATTGCTCCTGTGCCTCGCGACAGTTTGCAAGGAACTTTCCGCATAGATAGTTTTCCCAATTGAACTAGACTCCTTCTACGCATTGGGCCGCTAATGCAATCACTGGCATGGGCACCTTATCTACGCGACACTTCTGCATCACCTTCCCTGCCAATATTCATGTCGTGACCTTGACTGCGGGTTTGTTAATGTTGGAGATGGCATACCCTCACTTCTTCTTCTCTAACTTAAACTTTTTCTTCATTCCTTCCGCGACGGCCAACTCGCCACCTTTTCCCTCTGAAACGTTGGTTGGATCCTATCCTGAGTAAGGTAGCCATGTAATCTGGTGAATCAAATGGTCTGTGATGGGGATGGGCTCCTCCAACCACAAGCACCCGACATGCACCACACAGAGCAGCTACCTGATGACAAAGATGGTCACTGGGTCACGGTGGTAATGCGGCGCCCAGAGCAATTTTAGCAACCCGGCCTTCTCTACACCTCTAAGCCATGTCTGTGGCTCCAATTGAATTTTTTTGGCAGTCATATTGATCCTCTGGTGCATCAGCTTTGCAGTCACTAAATATAGGAACTTCTCATGCTTTGCGAGGTCCCAATCTTCAAATTTCAACATGGGAACCTACCCCAAGTGCGGTCCCTCAAAAATAATATCGTCTGGGAGCAGCGGAGTTTGCAGAGAGCTCTTGCTCTCATCTATGTCCTTTGGAACTTTAGCTTTGCCCTTTTGTGGAGGAACATATTCAGGTAACTAGGTAATAGGGTCCACACCCTCGGCTTCAACTTCCATCTCTACATCCTAGCCATCCTCATCCACCAGGTTTTCTTCAGACTCCTCCTCATCGACCTCCAGATTAATGGACTTCCCCTTTTCCTACAAGGTGAGCTAGGTCCTTTGTGGATTTATGGGCGGGAAGTGTATCGGGATAATAGTTTGGTTATCCTTCTTAGGTCTCAATGTTCGGGGTGATTTAGGGACCTCAACTATCACTTCGATGCTCTCTGGGGATTCTTATTCCACAATTTCCTACGTAGCTTCTGTGGGTGTCAACATCAGTCTAGTTAGAAGGTCCTCTGTCTCCTTTGGAAATGTTTCAAACACTGAACTATTTCTCAAAGCCTCAAAGTTCAAAAGGTCCATATACACTTGATAGCGCAAAAACTTAATTCTCAAAATGCCAAGTGTTTTTCATTGGACAGCCACTTGTAATTTATAGGGCCTTTTGAATTTGAATTTGACCGTTCCCTGCACATTTGACCCATTATTGTTAGATTGGTAGCAAATTTCCAAGAATCTAACCAATAAAGTTTGCCTTCAATGCCTGGCACTGGCTCCATTTGGCCTGAAACCAACCATAAAATCATGAATAGTGACATTAACGGTCACTTTCCGACAAACCTACGTGCTAATGCAGCTATCTTCACGTTTTCGCAGACCTTGTGACACTTCACTGCTTCGCGTAGTCCTGACATCGTGCAACTCCCTGGCAGTGTAGTTTATAGTCCTACGCCTCCTTTCAGTTTCCTGGAGCGCTAAGACTGTGCTTTTGTTAGATAGTCATATGGTCGGGCCACCTATGTATGCCTTTAAATAACTACCATTCACTTTCCCTGGGAAGGGATCTCCATTCAACTTGACCATCTATACCGTGTCTCCATCGGTAATCTCCTTAATAATATACGGCCATAACCAGTGCATCCTAAACTTTTTGGGGAATTTATCAAACTTACTATCATACAACAAAACTAGATCGTTTACCTTGAATATGCATAGCTTGATGTGTTGATCATGCCATGAATTTTCACGTTGCTTTTGGACCTGCTGGTGAAATCCAACCAAAAATATCTCTTCTTCCAGCTCATCCAACTACGTGAGCCTCTCTTCCAGGGCTCCGCAATCCATCATACCTATGAGCACTACTATGCGTAGACTAGGCACGATGTATTCCATAGGAATTACGGCTTCCACCCCATAGACAATCCTAAAAGGTGTTTGTCTCGTCAGTTTCTTGCATGTCATCCGATAAGCCCATAACATTGTAGGTATGAGTAGGTCCCAATCACTTCGTTGAGCATTGCATACCTTGTTTATCACGTTTTCAATCACTTTGTTGAATTCATCCATTGTCCCTTTAGCTTGTGGGTGATAAGGTGTGCTATTTTGATGATACACCTGAAATTCCTCTGTTAGTGTGCTAATCGTCTGATTTATAAAATGCGTACCATGATCACTCATAAAAATATTTGGGCATCCAAATCACGTCAGTACATGTTCAAATAAAAACTTCACATTCATCGCACATGTGCAATCCTTCACTGGTTGTGCTTCTGCCCAACAAGTCAAATACTCTGTCATAGTGATAATATACCTTGCACATGTCTTTCCTTGAGGTTTAATGGGTCCTACAAAATCTATTGCCCACTTTTCGAAAGGTTGCAATATTACTTGTAGATTTTGTTGTCCCTTAAGAAACCAATTTCCTGGCTATGTAGAAATTGTGCTTAAGACATTAATGTTTATAATTATTGTCACTTGATTGTATGTTGTATTCTCAAATGAAAGACCTAAAAGACTTGGTTTTAAACCTTAATACTTAGGTGACATGAAAATCTCATAATGTTATTTGATCGCTGAATATAAATGATGAATGAAGAAATCTTCAAGAAGTCAATGATAATATGTTGTTTTATACAGATTCTACTATCTGTGACACTTGGAGAAGTTAAAGATAATATATTGTCTTACACAAAAACTACTATCTGTAACTTAGAAGAATTGGAGAGGTAGGAACTTCAAGTATAGGAGTACTCTTTTAAGGGATTTTAACTTCATTTACATAAGAAAATAAATATCTGTAGCTTTATTACCATACTTAAAGGAAGAAAGAATATGATGAAACATAACAGAGAAGTCACAAAATCATACCCAACAATGTGGGTAAAACTTCTGATTCTTGTAGGTTTTAACCCTGTACAGAAATTACCTGCATATGAATTCTAAGAACACAGAAAAATAAACAATGCAAGAGAATAACACATAAAACACATATACACAGAGATTTTCCCCTAGATCCCAAAACCAGGACTACCAACTTGATTTTTCATTATCTTCCTTTCAATGTTAAAATACATATTTATACATGTTAAAGCATCCAATACCATTGACCGAAAACCATCGCATCCAAAACCATCGCGTCTAAAACCATGTGTGAAAAACATGCACAAAACCATAGGTAGGTCCAACCAACCTAATATAGGGTCCAAAACCCTGGACACCATAGAGTGGGGTTACTTGCACCACTTAAACCCCTTGTCGCTCCCCTACTACGCAATCAGCGCAACGAAGGGGGGGCTCTGCCCCCCTTCTAACCCCCCGATTAACTATGTGGGCTAGTTGTGGGAAGAATATAACACAACCCAACAGTCTCCCACTTGTTGTTTTCTTTCCACAAGGGGCCATAAGAGAGCTTAGTCATTTATCCAACCCTGCAATGCCCATTGTTTCTCTACACCAAGAGAACTTCTCAGAGCTCAAAGATTTTTTCAATGCATATGCAATATTCTTTAGTGTCCACCTTTACCAACAACAAATTTTTGTCTTCTATCATATCCCTCACAAAGTGATACTGAAAATCAATGTGCTTTGTCTTTGAATGGTAAGAAGGGTTCTTTGCCAAGAAAATTGCACTTTGGCTATCACAGTCTATCCTTATAGCTCCCTGTACTAACCCCATACTTCATTGCTTGCATGAGTGGCTGCCATGTATTCTACCTCTGTAGTTGATAGTGCCACTACAAATTGTTTCTTACTCATCCAACTGACTACACCTCCAAATAGGTTAAACACATACCCACTTGTAGATCTTCTCTGATCCAGATCTCCAACCTAGTCCACATCAACAAAGCCACGGATATCCAAAACTTTGTCCAATCATGGTCTTCCTTGGTAGCACAAACCATAATCACTAGTGCCATGCAAATACCTAAAAACCCACTTCATTGCTATCCAATTCTCCTTCCCTGGTCTTAACATAAACCTGCTCAATACTCCCAGTGCATGTGTAATGTTTGGTCTAGTACAAACTACCGACTGCACTTGCATATGGAACACGAGACATATCCTTCTTGTGCGTGCATATTAAACCTCTGTAATATTGTCTCAACATACTTCCTCTGGTTTAACTAGGGCTTCCTCTTTGCTCGATCTCTTTTAATTTCCATGCCCAAAATATAGTTTGCAACACCAAGATCTTTCATGTCAAATTTGGAGGACAATTGGGTCTTCAAATCCTGGATAATTTCTTTGTCATTTCCAACCAACAACATATCATCCAGATAAATAACACGATCACCAATTAATTTAAAATACACACAGTGATCTACTTTGCTTCTAGTGAAACCAAGTCCCCATATAAATGTATCAATTTTCTGATACCACATCCTTGGTGACTTTTTTAACCCATACAGAGACTTCTTTAATTTGCATACCATTTTTTTCTTACCCTTCACCGCAAAGCCTTTACGTTGCTTCATGTAGATCTCATCTTCTTGATCCTGTGAAGAAATGTTGTTTTTACATCCATCTATTCTACCTCAAAATCAAAAGCAGCAACAACAGATAAAATTAATCTAATAGAAGCTACCTTGGCAATAGGAGAAAAAATATCACCAAAATCAATTCCTAGCACCTGGGAATAACCTTTTTCTACCAACCGAGCTTTGTATTTCTCCACCTTTCCTTATTCATTTGTCTTCTTCTTGAACTCACATTTTCTGCCAATGGGTTTCCTTCCAGCTGGCAACTCCACCAAATCCCAAGCCTCATTTTTGTGCAAAGATTACATTTCATCAACCATGGCATCTTTCCAAAGTTTTCCATCCTCTGAATCTACTTCTTCCTTCATAGTTTTGGGATCATCATCAGTAATAAATAAAGCAAAGTTTGAATAGAAAGCAGATGGACTATACATTTTTGGTTTCCTTCTTTCTTGAACTGATCTTCTCAAACCCAGAGTTTGTGGCTCTTCATCTTCTGATTCCTCCTATGCTACAGAGTCTGATTCTTCCTCCTTTTGCTCAAACTCTATCTTCTCAGGTTCCTTTTAGTTGGACTTCATGTTTAATAAGATCTTTCACCTCTATGAACACCACATCTCAGTTGTACACAACCTTCCTTGTTACTGGGCTCCAAAGCTTATAACCCTTTAAACCATCCTTATACCCAATAAAGATGCACTTTTCAGATTTACTATCCAACTTGGTTCATTTCTCCTTTGGAACATGTACATATGCATCACATCCAAATACCCTTAGATGTGAAAGAGAGGGTTTCTTACTAGCCCATACCTCTTGTGGAGTCTTATCCTCCAATGCTGATGAAGGTGATCTATTGACCAGGTAACATGCTATCTCCACTGCCTCTGCCCAAAGTTCCTGTCTTAACCTGGCACCACTAAGCATGCTTCTTGCCATTTCCATCAATGTCTTGTTCATTATTTCTGCAACTCCATTTTGTTGAGGTGTATGTGGAGTAGTCTTATGTCATGCTATACCACACTTCTTACAGAATTCTTCAAATTCCTTAATGCAAAACTCTCCATCGTTATCTGTCCTCAGCACCTTTATCTTCTTCCACCATAGTCTTAAATTCTTTAAAACTATCAAAGACTTTAGATTTCTTCTTAAGGAAATATATCCATGTATTCCTTGAGAATTCATATATAAATGATACATAGTACACAAACTTACCCAGTGATGGAACCTTCACAGGTCCAAACACATCACTATGCACAAGCTCTAATATCTGTTTTGCCCTCTTACCACTAGAAGGGAAACTCACCCGATTGTGCTTCCCATATACACAGTTTTCATAGAAATCAAAATCTAGAGAGCTATTACTCAGACCTTCTACCATACCTTTACCATGAAGTATTTGAAGGCCCTTCTCTCCAATATTTCCAAGCCGTTGATGCCACAACATGGTCTTCTCTCTAGAGACCACTAGATTTTCTGTTCCACTTACAAGAACCATAGAATTGTTGCACCCGTCAACAACAATGCTACCTTGCAACATGTATAGATTTCTAATCTGAAATCCCCATATCAATACCAGTTCTCCCTGAACCATCTTGCAGGTATCCTTCTCAAACATTTTTTTTACACCTGCATCATCCAACTTGCTTACAGAAATCAGATTTCTCGCCAATGTAGGGATATGTAGAACAACCTGAAGTGTTCCAACCCTTCCACCTTGCAACTTCAACTTTAATTTTTGGCGACCAATGATTCTAGGCTTCCTATCATCCCCTAAGAATGCATCACCACCATCATATTTCTCATACTCGCAGATCCACTCTATATGGGGAGTGAAGTGAAAGGATGCACTTGAGTCAATCAGTCATGCCTCATGATCTACATGTGTACTTGAAGAAGCCAGGTACACATCCCCACCTTCATCTGAGGTGGTTTTCACCTCTGTAAAAGGAGCATCATCAGATCCCTTTCCTTTGTTAGGAGTTTTAGATTTAGAGTCCCTTTTGTAGTGCCCTTCCTTTCCACATTTCTAGCACACCACCTTTACAGGTTTTCCTGGAGATTTAGATCTCCCACTCGATGACTTATTTTTGTTTCTGTTCTGGGATCGTCCTCATATAGACAAGGCATCAACACTCTAGCTCTCCATATTTTTCCATCTCATCTCCTCTGTTAGAAAGGATGAGACTATTTCATCAAACTGCAAGGCAATTGCATTGCTACCTATTACAATAACTAGACTATCCCACGAATCTGGTAGAGAACATGTTACACTGAAATTTGTCACCATGACTATCTGTAGTTAATATGGCTCCATCAATAGTCATATTATCCTCCTTGTCAAGCCTCATACCTCTTCTCCTCATGTCAAACTTCAAAAAGAGAGAAAGTCAATTAAAAACATGTTTATCTCTGGGTACGCAGGTTTTCTCTACCTTGCCTGCGTGTACGCATCCCAAACACACTGTACCTGCGTACTTGTACGCTCTGTAAGCCAAAGGATGGGTCCGTACCCCTGTAAATTTCAAAAGGCGCGAGTTTCATCTTTAAAAAGTTACTTGTGGTCACTTCTAGAGCCTTCTAGAAGAGTGTTTGACGTGTATTGAGCGCCTCCAGATGGTTCATGCATCCCTATGATAGAGGAACTTATCTCATCAAGAGAGGAGCTACCCCATCCAAAAGAGGGAGTATCCCATTGATGTTGGACCTGAATAACTTCCTCTAGAACACTATAAATACAGGCATTGGGCCAGAGGAGGGAGGTTGAAAGCTGAACATTCCAAAGGGTAGATGCTGCTGGAATTAGGACTTCCTTTGTTAACTTGTGAGGAGAGATTACCATCCTTTCTTGTTGCCATATTGGAAGTGGGTGAGCTTGTCAAAGTAGAGTAAATCTCTTGCTGGACCCTGGGAGGAGCTTGCACAACACCAAGGCTCAGGTTGTAATGGTTCCTTTTTTGTTTCCTTAATACAAATAAGTCCATTCTTCTCAATGATTTGTTGTTAATGAATTATTTCATGTACTCCTTGGTCTATGTGATGAATATGCTTTGTTTTTTGAAATATTCAGGTGTTATGTAATCGTTTGCTTTGTTAGTGTATGCAGGTCTTAAAGTGAAGGAGGAGCTTATCTGGATCAGCAAGGCTGGACTGCTACAACAAGCGTTGGACCTAAGGTAAGATCGGAAAACACTTGGTTTCTCATAGAATAATGTATGTTTAGAGAAGGATTGCTCTTGTTTGGTTTGTTTGTCACTAGAGAGTCTTAGTCTCCTAGGGAGGTTAGGTTTGTCCGCAAAAATAACTCTTTCCTCATGACAAATTGGCGACTCCGCTGGGGAATCCATTGATGTGATTGATTTTTCCTTTGAGCATTACTTTGATATGAAAAGAGTCTTGTTTCTTTTGTTTTTGGTTGCTTGACTGTGTTTTTGGGTGGCTTAGCTTATGGTCGAGTTAGAACTTAGGTTTTCTTTGTTTTACAGTAGTACGCACCCTCTGCGTTAGACACAGTGCGTTAGACACAGTGCGTACTTGTATGCACAGGTTGACTGTCAAAAATCTTCACTTGCACTTGTTCCATTAGTGTCAAAAGTTTTAGTGAAATTCCTTGAGATTTTAGCCTTAGGGTTTTGGTTTTTATATTGGTCCTGTAGTGACTTTGGGTTTAGAAGTTGCAAAGCCTTATATATCTCTGGTTTTGTCAGTCTTCTTAGGAGTTGGACCAGTCGCAAAATCTACCCTCGTGAGCAACCTACCTTTGTGT